>JAOTQJ010065863.1:0-13481 GCA_025642045.1 Solanum sejunctum | reverse complement strand
AGGTTTTAGCCATTGGGTTCTTCCACCCATGGTGCCCTAATCTCCTTTTTACTCAATTTAAATGATTTAAAGTTGATTTTACAAATGAGTTTACTAGTATGAACATGTCTATGAACTATGTTAAAGTTGTGTAAATTTGTGGATAGTTTACTATCTTTTGAGCTATAAATCTTGGATTTAATGTAAGATTAGATGAGAGGTTTTGATGTATATTTCTTGAGGGTGTTGCAAGGTGTTGATTGATAGTTTTATAGTGGATTTTCTTTCATGATTTTATCTCTATATTTCATGATTTTATGCTAGCATTACACACCCTCTAAATGTTCGATAAAATATCTGGATGTGGTTTCTTACGGAACTGAAGGTCCAAAGCATGAGATATGATATGAATGATGTTATGATGATGAGATGAGCTTATGTATATGATGAATTCTATATAAAGTGTTGCATTAGACCATACCGAATCCTTGAGGACCAAGAGGTTCGTACTCATCAACCTAGTAAGGGGTTTATACTTGACCACTTGGGTGACGAGGTGGCATCATCGTCAACCTAGATGGGGGTTTGTACTCATCAACCTAGTGAGGGGTTTGTATCTCACCACCTAAGTGATGGGGTGGCATCATCACCAACCTATCAAGGGATTTGTACTTTGGAAAGCTAGCTTGGTCTCTTCAACACATATGATATCCTATATGAGCATGAGTTAATTAAGCATGTTTTACATATGCATTGATCATACATGCCATATTGTTATATTATGTCTATTGCCTATTGTTATGCATTTTGATTATGATGCCTATCTCTTGTTTCATTGCATCCTACATACTTAGTAACCAAAGCCCAAGTTGATCCTCCTCCTCCTCCACGTGGCTAGTTTTGTACTACTCAAGCTAGTTGGTAAGTCCTCCACTTTAGGGACCTTGGTCTATGTTGCTCTTATTATGTATTAAGACATCCTTATTTATAGTTTATTTTGACTATGAGGGTGAGTTCGGTTGCTTTGTCTTGGCTCTTGCTCTTATCTAAGTATTAGAGGTGTTTGTTGGACATGTTATGTATCTATGATATGAGCTTTGACTCTTTTTCTCTTGATTATGATGTTATGAAATCTTTTCCCTTTGCCCCTATTCTTACTCTTTTGTCTTTTATGTGCTTCTGCACTAACGATGTGTAATGATATGCTAAGACGCTTGTTTGGGGTACCTTCGGGTTCCCCATTCACCAGTCACATCTAGACCCTAGGCTTGGGTTGTGATGGTGAAGCTAAGTTGATTGGACCTAATCTCGTCCACCAATATATAAAGAAGGTGAAAGTCATCAAAGAATGGTTAAAGACAACCTAGAATTATCAGAAGTCATATATGGATGTGAGAAGGGGAGATTTGTCATTTGAGGTAGATGATTAGGTGTATTTGAAGGTGTCACCTATGAAGTATGTTATGAGATTTGGTAATAAAGAGAAGTTGAGTCCATGTTATATTGGACCATACTAGATCATAAAAAAGATTGAAAAGGTTGCTTATGAGCTAGGCTTACCTTCCAAGCTAGATGGAGTTCACCCGGTGTTCCATGTGTCAATGTTGAAGAAGTGTTTGGGAGATCCTGCCTTAGCAGTTCCTGTGGGGAGTACGAGTATGAAGGATGGTCTATCTTATGAAGAAATTATAGTTCATATCCTTAATCGACAAGTTTGTAGGCTAAGGAATAAAGAGATAACCTCCGTTAAGGTCTTATGGAGGAATCAATTTGTCGAGGAAGCTACGTCTTAAGTTGAGGAAGCGATGAAACTCAAATATCTGCACTTATTCATGCCTAATAATGATGATGTTGAAGGTAAGCATCCTTATCCTTAATGTTATTGAATGTCTCCATTCATTGAGTTGATGCGATTATCTAATGTTATTCCCAAGTCTAAGACAAAGATAGATAGGTGATAGATAGTTAAGAATTGAGTGTTCCCGAGTGAGGTATGAGATGAGTTTTGAAGTCATTCATGCTTTTATTCTATTCTTTCTCATCATTTAAGGATGAATGATCCCAAGGGGGAGATGATGTAACACCCTATGAAATTATCGAAATACCCCTAAAATGTAACCATGTGCACAATGCATCTTCCAAAGTTTTGATGGAAAATCTGAGATCGAATTTACGATCAGCATGGAAAATCAAGTCAAAAAATGGTATCGACCCGATTTAAGAGCAACCAGAGCAAAATTAAAATTTTGCTAATTTTTATTAGGATAGTGTCTGTCCACGTCCTTGGCACAATGCGGACAGGACATGCACCAACATTTGGCCTTGGTGCATCGCAAACTAGTACACCAATTTAAAACTTTTTCTTTTAAAATTCGAGAAGGGTATTTTTGTCATTCCTAATCCATTTTTAAGTCCGAAAACATGTTTTTAAGGCTTATTTCGTATGAAAGAGTTTCAAAATTCATATTTTTCAAAGAAAAACGTAAGTTCTAAGAGAAGAAGAAGAAGAAGGGTTGAGAAATTCCAAGCTTGAGTTCGTTTCCTATTGAGGGATAGCAAATTCATCATCCCATGTATATAAAGGCTATCCAAAAACATAGAATTGTTCTTCCTTGTGCCCCAATGTGTAGATTAAGTTGTAAATTGCTAGTTGATGGGTCCTGAATAGTGATTCTTGAAGAACTTCTTGAACATTATCTTTATTTCTAGAACATTATCTTTAACTAATGTATATTATCTCAAATTGATGATCACTATACTTTTATCTACTAACTACATGCATTATTGTATGACTGTTTCCCTAAATTGCATGTTTCCCTTTGTTTAACAGTGCAACAACAAACTTAGGGGGAATGTCTAGAGCCTTGATTGATTAAATGTGATGATTGATGAAGTCTGAGTCTTAAGATGAGTGTTGTGATGGATAAAACAAATGACATTGATATCCTTGAGGTTTAGATGAGTTCCAGATAAGAGTTTGAAAGGAAGAACTTATTTCTTGGATTGATAGAATGACAAATGAGAGGAGGACCCTGCTTGAGAGGGAGGTTGGCTATATAACTAGTCTGACCTTGATAGACTTATGAACATATTGAGTCTTGGGAGGAGTATTAGCACCAAAATGGGTAGGAGTCAGTCTTACTCATACTTATTAAATACGTGGACAGTGTAGGAAAGGATTGGACCCCGAAAGTGGATATTTCCTCTATCCCGCAGAGTACTTGACAGACTTCCTTTGGGATCCCAGACAGTCTCGTCCTGTACCCCGACAAGGTACCAGATGGATGTGGTAGCAATATCTATTTGTTGTATCATCACCGGGCTCATAAGTGGTGGTTGTCAGTTATAGAAACTCCCAGATAGGTTTCCTTAACGATAGATGTTGATGTGATTGTATGATGTCTTGATGGATAGTGAGGTGATAGAACTCTGTCCTTTACTCTGAGGTGAGGAAGAGATTGATGAGCTATTGTTATTGCGAATTGGTTACTTTAGTCCATTTTACATACAGTACATGCCACATACTAATGCCTCTTTGGCACTGCATCATTTTATGATACAAATTCTATAGACAGAGGACTTCAGCAGTCCAATCATTAAGGTTCAGAGCTCTTTATTTTAGATCGTGGTGAGTCCTTCACTACATTTGGAGGATGGTTATTTCATTATCTTTATTCATTATTTCATTTGACTGTGGTAGCCATGGCCTATCATGGCACCTTCCTAGATGTTAGTTACAGAGGCTTTGTAGACATAGATAATTGATGGTTAGTGTCAGGATTGTTTATTTCCCATTTCTTTTCTATTGAGATACTTATTCGTATTATTATATGATAGTGATTGTGATAGCCCGTTGATAGTTCGCTATTCCATTAAATCTTTCACTTATGAATTGATTGAATGAATGCAATGAGACTAGATGGTCCGGTTGGGGACTAGCAATAGTTTTCGAGTGCCAGTTACCCCTAAGGTACCCTCCCGGGGTGTGACAATATATATATATATTGTTTATATAATAATTTTGAGAGTTTTATTAGCTGAAGGGAGGTATTTTTATTGTGGAGCTTAATATTCAACTCTTGTCCAGAGTTGTTGCATTACACATTTTTTGTGAAAAGATTGTGGTATCCTGGAGGGGACAAGTCAAAGAGAATACTGCTGGATCATTGAAAATATTTTGCTGCAGTGGGCTTGAATCTTCTTAAAGAGAGCGAGATATCCACGTCTTAACCTGAAGAATAATATTTTTTATTTTTAATTTTCAATTGTAATTTTGTAATATTGTTGCAATTTTCACCAACAATTTTAAGGAGATTCAAATGGCTATAAGTAAAAAATTTGTGGATATCAAGATGGGAGATCTCAATAAGTTATTCTGGTTCAATGGTAATTATTTTAAGAAGTGGATGGGTAAAGTACTTTTTTACTTAAATCTTCTCAATGTTTCATTTATGTTAACTGAGAAGAATCCGAATAAAATTGATATCCTCTCCATAAATAATGATGAACATATTTCTCATCAAGAGAGATGTGATAAGTATAATGATGACTCCTATAAATGTCAGTATTATCTTCTTCATTGTCTATTTGATAATTTTTATGATTATTATGATAGAACTTATTCTAGTGCAAAAAAAATTTGAAAAGCCTTGCAGAGTAAGTATGATACCGTGGAAGCCTCTCTGGGGTCGTTAATAATGAAAATCTGCATTGAGGAGGAGACAACGGGCCAAGATGAACTTGTGGAGTTAGAAGAGGGCAACATCACATCGAAGGTAAATTTAGTTATTTCGAATAATGCTAATCCTAATTCTAATGAAAATACGAAGTTGGAGCTTAAGAAGAAAAATTTTAATAAAAAAGAATGGTTCACATCCTAAAAAAAGTAAGTGTGAAAATAATCGAGCACAAAATCAACAACTTCAAAATAGAGGGCCATGTTTTGTCTATGGCAAGAGTGGGCATATTGCTCGCTTTTGCAGATACCAAAAATGTGGGCCTACACAACAGGCAAACATTATCGAAGAATCTTTTGTAGCAGTTATCACAAACATATTTATGGTTGAAAATATTGATGGATGATGGGTTGATTTTTGTGCAAACCATCATGTTTGTTATGACAAAGACTGGTTTAAAAAAATATATTCCTTTTGAGGAGCCCAAAACCATCATGCTTGGTGATTCTTACACTACTCAAGTGCTTTGAATGGAAGATGTCGAATTGTGTTTTATATTTTAAAGGGTATTAACTATAAAAGATGTATTTTTTATTCCTTCCATGAGAAAAAATGTGGTATCTAGTTTTCTTCTTAATAAAGCAGGCTTCAAACAAATTATTGAATTTGATCAATATGATATATTCAAAAAGGTATTTTGTGGGAAAGGAATATGAATGTGATGAAATATTTAAACTGAATGTGGAAGTGAATAAAGTTTTTACTTTCGTTTATATGCTTTCTTTTACTAATTTTTGGCATGCTCGTTTGTTTCATAAAAATGATTGATATATTGAAGTCATGAGTAGTTTAGGATAAATTCCACTGGTTGCAAAGAATTTTGAAAAGTGTGAGGCTTTTAGTAAAGCTAAAATCACTAAAAGCCTCGTTTTCATGTTGAAAGAAAAACTAATTTATTAGAAGTAATTCACACTGATATTTGAAAACTTGGTGGAATTTTAACTCATGGAGGAAATAGATATTTTGCCACTTTTATGGATGATTTTTCTAAGTTTACATATGTTTACTTGATGAAAAATAAAAGTGATGCTTTTGAGTATTTTAAAGTTTATATCCATGAGGTTGAAAATCAATTTGGAAGAAAAATAAAAAGAATAGATGTGATAGAAGTCTTGAATATGAGTCAAATGAGTTTAATTCTTTTGTTAGATGATTGGGAATAATTCATGAAACTCCTCCTCCTTATTCTCCAGCATTTTATGGTGTAGCAGAAAAGAAAAATAGAACTTTGATTGAATTGACTAATGTCATGCTTATTGAGTCAAATACACCTTTAATTTTTTGGGATGAAGCTATTTTGACTGCTCGTTATGTGTTGAATGGTGTGTCTCATAAAAAGTATAAACTAACACCTTTTGAATTGTGGAAAGGACACAAGCCAAACTTAGGATATTTTAGAGATTGGGGTTATCTAGCCTTTGTGAGGCTAATGGATCTCAGGATTATAAATTGGGTAAGAATGTTACTACTTGTACTTTTCTTGGTTATGCTTCAAATAGTATAACCTAGAATTTTTTTAATCTTGAAGATAAAGCTTCTTTTGAAGTGAGAGGGTCATCTCCAACATTAAAGACATAAAAATCAGGACCAAAATATTTTTCTACTCTAGCTCTTTTTAATTCTTCAGGCTGAGGTGATGATATCTCGTTCTCTTTAAGGAAATTCAAGCTCACAATGGCAAAACATTTTCATCAGTCCAGCAATATTCTCTTTGACTTGTCTCCTCTAAGATACAATAGCCTTTTCCCAAAAAATGTGTAACTCAACAACTCTAGACAAGAGCTGAGTCTTAAGCTCCCCAACAAAAACACCTATCTTTAGCTAATAAAACTCTTAAAATTATTATGTAAATAATATATATTATATATGTATTATATCGTTTTTCTGCTCTATGTACTTGAGTAGATTGCTCTTTCGTTTCTCTGTATATAATTTGAGCAGAAAGCTCCGCTAATTTATAGAGGCTCACATTTCCTCTTGCCCAGCTCCAAAGGAGTATTAAACAAGAAAATAATAAAACAACTTAGTGGAGCATTATCTCCACGAACATTAAAAAAAATAAATGGCCTAACCACAAAGTAAATTTGTCGGCTATCATTTACAAAGTAAAAAGAATGATAATTTCAAAAAAGATAATATTAATAAATGCATCTACAACAATCCCCCACTCATTTATTAATATTATAGAGAGTCTATCAGCTTAAAAAAGCCTATTATGCATAATGAAGTTGTGCTCTGCATTGAACCATCACTTAGTAAAACAATAAATCTTACTCCAGAGTCTTAGTGGTCTCAAACTTGAACTATGACTGCTTAAGAGAAATAAAATATTACTGCTCACACATAATAATCAAGGTATTTCCATGAGCTTACAAGGCAGCACATTAAGGCCTTGTGCTATCTCAATTTCATGAGTGCCTTTGAGAATGTGCCCAAATGATAATGTATTCTCTCATTTTTTCTGTTATTTTTTCTATGTTTATGTTACTTTTGGGAGCCTTGAAGAGGCATCATTTTCCTTTATATAAGGCGGTCCATTTTGCTCAGATGATAAGGACAACAGAGGCGAGAGAATACATATATAATATATATTGTTTACATAATAATTTTGAGAGTTCTATTAGCTGAAGGGGTGCATTTTATTGTAGTGATTAAGACTCAACTCTTGTCCAAAGTTGTTGAGTTACACTTTTTTTGTTAAAAGGTTGTTTTATCCTGGAGGAGACAAGTCAAAGAGAATATAAATATTGCTATAGATATGCATTTAGTAATAGTATTTTTTTAACATTATCATTCTTTTTACTTTGTAAATGATGGCCGATAACTTTACTTTGTGGTTAGGCCATTTATTTTTATAATGTTCTTGGAGCCAATGCTCCACTGAGTTGTTTTCTTATTTTTTTTGTTTAGTACTCCTTTGGAGCAGACCAAGAGGCAATGTGAGCCTCTATAAATTGGCTGAGGTTTCTGCTCAAATTGTATACAGAGAAACAACAAAGCAGAAAAATGAGAGAATACATATATAATATATATTGTTTACATAATAATTTTGAGAGTTTTATTAGCTGAAGGGAGGTATTTTTATTATGGAGCTTGAAACTCAACTCTTATCGAGAGTTGTTGAGTTACCATATTTTTTGTGAAAATGTTGTTGTATCCTAAAGGAGATAAGTCAAAGAGAATACTGCTGAATTGGTGAAAATAATTTGCTGCAGTGAGCTTGAATCTCCTTAAAGAGGGCAAGATATCCGTGCCTCAGCCTGAAGAATTATGTTCTTCCTTTTTATTTTTCAATTGTAATTTTGTAATATTATTTTAATTGTTGCTAATAATTTTAAGGAGATTCAAATGTCTACAATTGAAAAATTCGAGGATATAAAGATGGGAGATCTCAACAAGCCATTCCCATTCAATAGTAATTATTTTAAGAGGTGGACGGATAAAGTACTTTTTTACTGTAATCTTCTCAATGTTTCATATATGTTAACTAAGAAGAACTTGAATAAAATTGATATCCTCTTCATGAATAATGATGAACATATTTCTCATCTAGAAAAATGTGATAAATATAATTATGACTCCTATAAATGTCGATATTATCTTCTTAATTGTCGATCTGATAATTCTTATTATGATGATGATAGAACTTGCTCAAGTACAAATAAAATTTGAAAAGCCTTGCAGAGTAAGTATGATACCGAGGAAGCCTCTCTGGAGTTGTTAATAATGAAAATCTGCATTGAGAAGGAGGTAATGGGCCAAGAAGAAGAACATATGGAGATAGAAGAGAGCAACATCACATCAAAGGTAAATTTAGTTACTTCAAATAATGCTATGTCACGGCCCAAAGTCTCGTTAGAGCGGACTGGCACCCATCGTCGATAAGGCTCGGGAGAACCAACCTGTAACTATGCGCTATGTATACATACTATATGGGCTTTTTGTGTTTGGCATGCCTATAAGAAGATGAACAGTGATAACAAGCTAAAAGAAAATGCATATAATTAGGCCATTGGGGCCACGGTATTTAAAGTATGAGACATGACCAAACATTACTTTACATAGTCTACAAAGCCTCTAAATAAATAAATAGATGATAAGGGTCGAGATAGGCCCCACCTCAACAAACTGAGCAATAAAACATGTAAGCTATAGACATATACAAAGTCCCGAAGCAACCTAGAGCTTGGTGACAGCAGTTGAATATTATGTACTCCTACTGGGGAGATCTACTAGCATCTGTACCTGCAGCATGAAATGCAGGTCCCCTGTAAGGGATGTCAGTGCGACATAATGTACTGAGTATGTAAGGCAAGAAACACTGTATATGATATAATAACTCAAGTGAAACTGTACACTGGTGTAGCATAAAAGACCATCTTTAGTTATACTATGGGGATCATGTACTTTATGTGATTTATATTGCTTTACCTTTACTGTAGAATCTGTACTGTAAAATCTGTGGACAACTGTAATACAAATGACCAACTTATCAGTGGTGAACTGCATTGGGTTCGTCCCTCGCTAGGTTATTCGTTAACCCCTGGGGCTACCCCCGTAATAAGATGTTTCCCTGGCTAGGTGATTCTTTCACCCCTCGGGATATCGGGATCGTCCCTTTGCTAGGTTCTTCCTTAATCCCCTCAGACTACCACCTGTGGTAGGATCATCCCTGGCTAGGTGTTACTTCCACCCTCTCGGGCTACCACCTATCAATACTGTATACTTTATCTTTCAATTATCTTTGAGATGGTTCTTTTGGTGGTTACAATATTGGAGCTATAGGACTGTATAGGTAGCATATGACATGTAGATAAACATACAAGACATTATGACAAATAAAAAAGTACATTGGATAAACAATGAAATGCATATGAAATGGAACAACTTGTGAACTTTATTCGATAATAAGAACTCATGTAACTTGGTATCCAAGCATGTATGCAGTTTTAAAGGTGACTATGTATGGAATCATGTGAACATGTACAAGAGTGGAGACATGATTAATAGTTGTGTCGGAGTTGGTGAATGCCTTTATATACCAAGGAGAGATCTATGTTTCATGCCAAGTAATACGAAATCAAGTAGCCTTATATACCTCGTTGTATGACCTTGTTACTACCTCGAGATAACCTTACCTTCCTACAAATACTTATCTAAAATATAGTAGGTGATAAAACCAACATTAATAGCCAATAGATACACCTTGGCATCCCAATCACATAAGAAAACAATACATGGACAGCAAGCGGGAGATTATAAACCCAAGCGTATTCCTTTAACCTTCCACCCCTAATCGTATTTTCTAATAGACATTAGCATGTACACATCATGTACAGCCTATTTTGATATTATAACAGTTTTACAACAGCCTATAAAGTACATCACATCACAATTCTGCACAATATAAAAATTGATAGCATAATGTTACCTTCCTTCGCTACATTTCGACGTTGACAACTCCAAACTTATTCCAAATTTAACCAAACTGTTCCAGCAATATTTACACATATAATAGACCTAAAATAGTCTTGTAACATTACTTAATAAGTCATGAAGGTTGTGAGCTAATAGCCTTACACCCAACAGCCCGCAAGTTCCAATCAACGTGACACTTAAGATAACTCGATAAAACGCGCTTGTTAATTGAAACCAAATCAGGGCAGCAACCTTAGTGTGATGTTTATAACTCAATTGATATTAATAACACCAAGTTATCATCATAATACAACTCACAAACCATAGAGAAATCACCAAAATAAAAGGAAAAGGTGCAGCAACTTTCTGCACAGAATCTGTCCAACAAATTTCAGCAAGCATAACTAGCATCTATTTCTTGTTTTTAATGATAAAACTATACTAAACACCCAAATATCATTACATACATTTATCTTCAAGGTTTATAGGCTTCTTAATAACACTAAAATATTCGTTTAACTGCTCCACAAAGTTGAGAAAAGTTAATAGGAAACTTAGAGAGCAAATCTGATTTTTGTGAGGTCAAGTTGAGAAATGACCTTTGGGAGCTGCTTTGACCCCTTTTTATAGTGCAATTTGGCCGACCTAACTAAGGAATTCTCAGACTTATTTCACTAAGGAGGTGTTGCAGCTCCTTACTCCTTTCGTTTGGGCCTTTTGGAGCACCAAATTGATGTACTTGAGCTGCCTATTTTCCAACTTTCACTTACTTAGTTTCGGGCCCAAGTTGTAAAGTGTATTGTGATGTCTTTGGGCCCTTTTTATAATAATTCTTGGGCTGAAAAATGTATCCCATTTATGATACTAAAATATGGACTAAGGTTACACTCTTAATACGGACTTTATTCATAGTCGAACTTGGATAAATTCGATGTCGAGCCTCGTCTCCATTTAGATAGCTACTTAAAGCTAGGCAAGTAGATGACTCATCTTCTAGATTACTAAGTCCTACAAGCACTTCAATTCTCTTACTTCATTTAAGTCCATAATATTCTCAATTCGACACAAAACATGTATACACTAGACTCTCTTAAGCGTTAGACGCACATATAGCCCATTAACATAAGATTCAAGCACTTTTGAAAATTAGTGCTAATTTGACCAAACCGTTTCATATCTCATTTGACTTGTACTAGTATTGTAAGTTGTGGGGTCTTACATCCTCCCCCCTTAGGAACATTTGTTCTCGAATGTTAGCACAAGTGGATAGCTTAGCCAAGTTTAAACCCTTACTTACACAAACATTTGATAGCATATTAAGTATTCAATCACGCGTACCTATTAGTGTCCCAATTCTGTGTGTTAGACTTCCTCTTTAGCTTCAAATATGTAAGGGTACTTTGATTTCATTGCGTCCTAAGTATCCCATGTTATCTCTTCTACTTGCTGGTTCCTCCAAAGTACTTTAACTGAAGCTATTTCTTTGTTCCTGAGCTTCTTAACTTGACGATCTAGAATAGCAACAAGTACCTCTTCATAGGTGAGATCTTCTGTGACCAGTACATTCTCAATAGGAGTGATACGAGATGGCCAGCTATAATTTTCAAAGCATCAAGATATGAAAAATTGGATGAACCATTAAAAGCTCTTGGGGTAGTTCTAGTTCATATGCAACTTGCCTAACCTTCTTAATAATCTGATATGGCCCTATGTAACGTGGACTCAATTTTTCCTTCTTACCAAATCTCATAACCCTTTTAGTTGGAGAAACCTTTAAGAATACCCAATCACCTATTGAAAATTCCTGTCCTTTTCTCCCAGCATCTACATATGATTTGTGTAGACTTTGGGCTGTTTTTAGTCGTTGCTATATCACCTTAACTTTTTCAATGGCATGTTGTGCAAGATCTGGTCCAAGTAAGGTGGTTTCACCCACTTCAAACCATCCGATTGGTGATCTACATTTTCTTCCATACAAAGCTTCATAAGGTGCCATCCTGATACTAGTGTGGTAGCTATTATTATAGGCTAACTCAATAAGTGAAAAATGGTCCACCAAATTACCTTTAAAGTCTAATGTACAGGCTTTCAAGTGTCTGGATAGTGCATTCTACTTGACCGTCTGTTTGAGTGTGGAATGTTGTACTCAAATTCGCTTTCGTCCCTAGAAATCTTTGGAAGGACTTGCAAAACTTTGCAGTGAATTGAGCTCCTTGATCAGATATAATGGAAATTAGGAGTCCATGTAGCCTGACTATATCTTTTAGGTACAAATTGGCATACTCTTCAGCTGTATAATCACTCCTGACTGGCAAAAAGTCTGCTGATTTTGGGAGTCTGTGAACTATTACAGATATAGGGTGAAACTTCTGAAATGAACAAGGCAAACTTGTAACAAAATCCATATTAATCATATCCCACTTCCATGTTAGAAGCTCATGCATATGACCTCCTGACTTTTGGTATTCTACTTTTACTTGTTGGCAATTTAGACATTGAGCCACAAATTCGGTAAGCTCCTTTTTCATGCCTCCCCACCAAAATATTCCCTTCAAGTCATGGTACATCTTAGCTGATCCAAGATGGATGGAATATTGGGAATGATGGGCTTCTTCCATTATCCTTTTTATTAATCCATTAGTATCAGGTACACATAATCTATTTTGGCAGTAAAGTGCCTCATTTTCTGCCAAGTCAAAGCCTTTATTGCACCCTAACTCACCTTTTCCTTAAGCTGTCGTAGAACAGGATCCTTGAACTATTTTTCTTTCACCTCCATTACCAATGAAGACTCCACAATATTATGCACAATAACCCCTTCTTTTGGAGTCTCACGAAGATGAAACCCCAAATTGATTAGTTGACGTAGATCCTTAGTCAATCCTTATCTTATCATAGCTTGATCACTAGTATTCGTGATTGCCTTATGACTCAGAGCATCAGCTACCATATTTGCCATTGCCAGATGATATAGTATATCAACGTCGTAATCCTTATTAGGTCTGGCCATCGTTGCTGTCTTAAGTTCAGGTCTTTCTACTTAAAGATGTACTGCAGACTCTTATGATTAGTATATATGCCAACGTGGACCCCATACAAATAGTGGCACCATATTTTCAAAGCAAATACAACTGCTACTAGCTCTTGATCGTGAGTCGGGTAGTTTTTCTCATGTGGTCGTAGCTACCTGGATGCATAAGAAATTACCCTACCATGTTGTGTCAGTACATACAACAAGCCAACTCCTGAAACATCACAATACACTGCATATCCCTTAGTGCCTTCTGGAAGTACTAGCACAGGTGCAGAAGTTAGCTTATTTTTCAGCTCCTGGAAGCTTCTTTCACA
>JAOTQJ010065842.1:0-47815 GCA_025642045.1 Solanum sejunctum | reverse complement strand
TAGCTCACCTCTACTACAGATGGGACTTGTGATAGAGATTTCAATTATCTGAATCTTCCCAGAGTCGTGTACTGCATAGCGTGAATTTAGGGGCTGCCATCGTCCCAGTCCGACATGCATATTTGAGCTTTTACCTAAAAAGAGTATTTTTGACATTTGTAGGTGTTACGCCTCTTCCATCTGTACTTCTAGTTTATTTCATCATTCATATCTACTTTTACCACTTTACATATTCAGTACGTATTTCGTGCTGACCCCCCCCCCTCTTGGGGGATGCGTTTCATGCCCGCAGGTACAGACGAACAGGTGAGAGAGCCTCCTTCCTAGGACATCTATCCACCATCGTCGCGCTCTTTTACTCTAGGAGCATTCTTTTGGTATACGAACTAGTATTTATGGTTTCTTTGTTTTGTAACCTCTTTGGTATATATAAGGGTACGACGGGGCCCTGTACCGTCACATGTTATAGCCTTTTTATATAGAGGTCTGTGGATACGAGTAGGTAAGAAGTTTGGACTGTGATGTGATGGTATGCATGTATTTTACTTGTGAGCGGTTCTGCCGCAGCGGTGACCTTGTCGTCCCGCATTAGTTGTATATATAGGTGCATATGTGCTATTTGTACATTCTGGGAGCTGCTGCAGGTGAGGACAGGGCATAAAAACAGAGGAAACTCTGCCAAAATTTTGGTAGATTCTTAGACTTTAAGTTGTGGTTTTGCGATTTAATATTGATTTAAGTGCCTAATCGGCACGAGACATGGCCCCGGGGTTGGGCTGTGACACCATAGATGCAACCACAGGTCATAGGTGGTCTCGTGGATAATGCCAAAGAAAAATAGAAAATTAAGGAAATTTTGAAAGTTGACTTATATGTTACCAAATGGCTTATATATGAAACCATGACCCATCAAAAGGATTTGTAGAAAGGAGCTCTAAAAGGCCTAGAATTTTGTAAGTCTAGAATACTTCTACGGAATGACTTATGGCTCATGAGGGGAGTTACAGGTCGTGCTGCATGTTCGTGTCTTAGCAGTTGAAATTATAGAAACTTAACTTTTGTGACACTTCATTCCACGCGCCAAGGTACAGACAATAGGTTCATCCACGACCTGTAAGAGGGTTTTCGTGGACAGCTCTGACAGTTTTAAAAGAAGGTTATTTTCATGTTTTCACACCCTCTTAAGCCTACATATATCATTTTTCACTTAATTAAATCCCTAAAATGTGATTCTTTATTTCATTAACACTTAAAATTATACTACGTTATTTCAGCATCAAGTTACTATCAGTTTTTCAAAGAATCATGTTATTAGTTGATGAAAAGATTTTTTCATTATGAGTAATTGTTCTTATTTATGCTATTTTTAAAGAAAATCATGAAATTTACTGAATCGTTTTACAATATGTAGGTCATAGGTGGAGATACTACTTTTAATCATTAAACTAGTTAAACCATAAAGTTACTATGAAAGTTTATGAATTTTCACTCTTGCTTTAAACTCAAGAAAAGTATTAGCATAAATATTTTATGAATAGTGAAGCATGAAACCTATGATTTTGGAATGTTTTGAGAAAGGTTAAGAAAATGCTAAGTTGGGCTAAGTTCCAAAAAGAAGAAAAGTAACACCTAGAGAAAATTACACTCTTTTATGTATGAACATATGATTTATACTTTTGGGAGTAGTATTGAGAAATGATATGGGTAAGACTACATTAACACGAACACATATCCTATGTAGCCAATGTTGGAAAGAATTGTATGAAAAGTAAAACTACTCATTGCCACTAAGATGACCTAATTTTGGGATAGATCCACTCCCCTAATTTTTGTCCCTCACCTTGACAAAGTATGGAATGACTCTAGTAGCGTAGGGAAGATGTTATATCATCATGACGCTCATAATGATGGTCATCAATTGAAGAAACTCCCTAAGGTAAAGTAAACTAATTTTAGCATATAGAGTTTTAACATGTGTTTTTTTTTCTTTTTGTATGTATATTCTATCTTTTATTATTGTTATCCTATCTTTGGACATGTTTTAGTCAATTTTAAGTATAGTGCCCTATTCCTAATCCCTAGTTTTGACTATTCTATATACTTGTACATTCTACCTACTAACGTCTTTTGGACCTGCATCATTTTATTACGCAGACGTAGGTGATAGATTCCCTCAGCAGTGTCACGACCCAAGCCTAGGGCCTAGATGTGACAAGGCAAATACGGAACCCGAAGGGATCACAAACAAGCCTCTTAATATATTATTTTACATCCTTGATCATGGATGCGATTAAACAATAGTAAGAGAATAGAAATATAGGCAAAGGGACTAAGGGAATCTTTTATAGCATAAAACATACAAGAGTCAAGAGATTCAAAGTTCATAGCATCATTACATAACTTGTCCAACAACGCCTCTAAACTTAGAATTGAGAAGGGACAAAGATAACTTTTCGAGCCCACCCTGATAGCCAATAGCATACAATAAGATAAAGAGAGTCTTTGAATACATAGGAATAAAAGATATTGTTTTTAGAGTTGATGACTCATCAATCTTGCTTGAAAACATAGTACTAGCCACGTGGAGAAAGGTGATTAAAAGTAGCTCCGCTTCCTGCATGGCAACATCATGTAGGCATAGAGTATGCATTAGTATGTTTGGATGTACTAAGTATGTAGGATACAATGCAACAAAAGATAAGCAACACAATCAAAATGTATAATCTTAAGCAAGAGATAGCATATTAGCAACATAGCATGCATGAACAATGCTTGAAGTAGAAAATGCTAATATAGAACATGTTTCATCTGTAGGAAGAGACTATCATTATAGACCAAGCAACTTAGTACTTAGAATCTAGGACATGCCACCCGCTTGGAAGGTGGATGAGGTATATACCCATCATCTATGAAAGTACAGGATTGCCACAACCCCACAAGGTTGATGAGGTATATACCCCTCATCTATAGTAGAATGGGATTGCCAACACCTGACAAGGTGGGTGAGGTACATACCTCTCATCTATGGTAGTACGGGATCACCACAACCTAACAAGGTGGATGAGGTAGGTATATACCCCTCAGATATGGTAATACGAGATTGCCATAACCTGATAAGGTGGATAAGGTATATATCTCTCATCTATGGTAATACGAGATTGTCACCACTCAACAAGGTGGATGAGATATACACCTCTCATTTTTTATATAGTCACTTGCAACACTATATATAGTTTCCATGATAACAACTCATATATATATATATATATATTCCTTTCACCATCATAAAGTTATTCATGTGATTGGTTATGCAATGGATCATCAATAGCTCAAGAATAAAAAATTGAACATTTTATCAAAACACTTGGCAAGTATGTAATACTAGTGTAAAACCATGTAAATCAATAGTGCATTGATGCAAGAAAACTTGAAGTAAATAAATCCACCAATAATTGGTAATACCCTCATGCAATACAGATTGAAACCCTTTATCAAATCTCAAAATATGTCATAGATTTGTAGCTCAAAAAATGCTTAAATAGTCATACTTTTCTGAAATCCCACCATAGTTCATAGTCAAATTCATAATAACTAAGACCCATAAGTAAATCAACTTAGAAACATACAATTTATGTAAAAAAACAAAAGGTTGGAAACTATGGATGAATGGACCCAATGGTTGAAACCCACATACCTCAACTTTGGACAATTCCTTGATGAAGATTTACATGAGAACTTGAAACTTGAGTGAATTCCTTATGATTCGGAATGAGTTTTGGACTTTTGATTTTGAGTGAAATATTTGTCTAAGTTTTCGAGAATATTTTGGGGAATGTCTTGTATGATATGACATTAAAAAATGACTAAATATTGGTATTTTTATGCATGGGGAGGCTTAGGCCCAAGGCCTCAAAGTCTTGGACCGAGATAACAAAAATTGGCAAAAAAATATGTAGATTCGCGCCTTGCCCACGTCGTGCCAGGTGCATGGAAACCTCACTGGAAATTGTTACTTCGGAATTTCAAATTTTGATTCGGTTGATCTAAAATTGGGATTAGACCCATTTTCACTCAATATTTCCCACTAATCATGAATATCAAGTGAGATATATCAAGTCAGATATTTGATATCACAGACAGATTTTGAGATATCTGGAAATTACAATTATGGGTACTTCTGAGGCACATTTTCAGGCACTTTTTGGGGTTGTTTCAAGTAAGCGCTCAGTTAAGGACAAGATTCCACTCAGCTATCGGTGAGGCCTCTTACCAGTCAGAGGCTTTGGGAGTCTTTATTTCTATTTCAGTATTTACTTTCAGCTGTAGTCACTATGGGCCTATAACAGTAGTTATTTCAGCCTATCATTGTTAGAGGTTCCATAGACCAGATGATATGTGTCACAATTCATACTTGAGTTATTCTTGAGATATTTTCCTGTTTTAGTTTTTTCAAATTATTGCAGTCTCTTCAGCGCATTACATCTAAGCCTATCATTCATTATTTAACTCTTTCATCGAGTAATATAACTAGGCCAAGTGGTTTGGTCGGGAACAAAAATAGTTTTGGGTCTTGGCCACGTCTAAGGTGTAAACTCGGGTGTGACACAAACCACAATAATTAAATGCATAAAATAATTTTACAACATCACTCAATGAATATTAATTGCTATTTAGAATAACTTTAATTCATAGAATAAACCATAATCTACATCAGTCAAAGAACCGGTACCTCAATAGAAGAACCAAAGTAAAGCAAGCTAGTTCATCATTGCTTTTTCTTACTTCAATACCTCCAAATATATTGAATCTATTAAATATATAATACTCATAAGCAAACGAATTGATAAACACTGTTATTCCTATATATCTAGTCCTGGCCCAAAAATTTATCTAATTCAATAATCTTGTTCCAATATTTCAAGTCCAGGAGTTAACTCTTAATTCCTCCTAATAACCTAACTTTAATAGTTTTTCATATGACTAGCAAATTACTACCAATGCAAGGCACGAGTGAGGTTCTTTCTTAAAATGTAAATAAAGGAGGCATCATTAGATTAAGTATTAACATAGAGTATTTTGTGGAAATACCATACAAAAAAATTATGGGAAAGGGAATAAAGTAAATATTAATGTTGTAGTTGCATAAATACTTTTGGAAGTTCGATTTTGATATTGAGCACACAAAATATGGTCGCTGCATGAAGGTTTTTCATAATCAAGATAGGTAAAATGAAAGAATTGATACATGGAATCAATATAGGTTTTGGATGTGGAATAGCCTGTGGAATACTCTATGCATATACCTGATTTGTATGAGTGTGATATGTAAAAGGGTCTTGGAGCAGCAAGGTAGAAAAGCCAAAAGTAAGCAATCCATTTTCTTTTGAGATAATGATTTGTTAGAAAATATAAGAGATAGAGCTAAATAAATTGATTTTTTATTCAAGAGTAGTGAGAGTGTTAAGTAATACCTCTTTTAATCTTCACAAAAGTCTGCAACAACTTTCAAAAATATCAGATAATCTAAAAAAAGATTATATGAATATGATTTTAATAGGTAGATCAAACAATTAAGTAAAATGTAAGAGTGAGTTAGGTTAATTGTGTCAGTGTTGGTAGGGCAAAAGTGTAGAAAAACACAGTATCAAGGAGGCCTTTAGCCATTATGTTCCTTAAATGTCATACCAAACCCTCCCTAGACTACGTTATAAGCCAGTAAAGTCCTAAAAGTGGTCCTTGTCCAAGTATTCAAAGATCATAGTCATGAGTATAGGGCAAGAATATGACATTAAACATGGTATTTGAATGTCTTTTTGAGGGCGAGTGATTTTGCATTGTCCAACTATTGAATCTGAGTGAGAGTGCACTGGAAATGATTTGGAATATTATATTAAATTACTAATGAATAATACTTATTTATTATGATAGAAAATATAAATTTATGAATATGATGACAATTATATATTACCGATGTATAAAAATCTTTTCATGCTCTAAGTTCTTGCACATTTTGCATTTCTGTAAATGCAGTAAAAATCTATCCTTGTATCCCATCAAATGTATGTGGATTTCTTATTTAGGTCTTCGAAAAATATTAATATGATGACTTTGATCCTCCTAAAACTCCAACTCATAGTTCATATACCTATAGTTCAAAAGTTAAAAAATAGCGACGAATTCAGGATTTTCACTTAGAGAATTCAAAAAATATAAATATAAATATGTGAACTAGAGTTTAAAGTACAACTCCAAGAAAAGATCATTGTCAGTAGTCTTGTACCACTGGACTATCTATCATTTTTTGTTAAGTGATTGATAATTAATATACGCATAAAAATATAAAAGAAAACATCTACCCTATGTACAATGTAATTTTTTTACCTAGGGTTTTCAGGTGAATTATTAGTAAATACATAGGTCCACCATTAATATTATAACCCACTCAAACATATATATAAGCAAATCAAATAGATGTATATGTATATGTGAACAACTAGACATTTTGGAGAATTAATCCCCACACAAGTGTAGTACTTACACGGTTCAATCTCTTTAAATGAAAGGTAAGAGGTAAAATCATGCCTCTTACATGTAGCAAATGAAGTTGAACCCATAATTGGTGTCAATGTGGAGGAATTCAATACAAAAGGTTGTAGAGAATTAATAAAATCATGTGTCAATCTTCTAATAGCATTTGTTCTTAAAGAATATTGAACTTGCTTCAATAACGTTTTTCTCAATCACTAAGCATGATCTTTCCCTAAAGTCATCTAAAATCCTTCTTCTCCACACATTCACTCTAGTATCGATAAATCTGTTTATAACAGCAGACTTATGATCATCTGAATTTTTCATGAAGTTGTATGGATATTCAACATTAGTTCTTTCACAAAAATTTGATACATACAAATTTAATTAATTATGATCATGATATGATATATATAAATAAGTTAATAATTTTTTTCAGGGCTTCAAACAATTTATTTTCATCAAGAATGATAAGCCAATTAAAATGAATTAAAAAAAATAATTAAAAATATGTTTGATAAGAAGAAAAATAAATGTTTGGTATGCAAAACATAAAAATGACGAAAGAGTTTTTTCTACTTGAAAAATAAGTTCCACAACTGATATTTTTTGTCTTATTCTTACCCACCCCCCTCCACACATTCCATCTTCAACATCCCATGCCTTACCTTCGGGCACCACCTATCCTACCCCCAAACACACTCTATTCCACTCTCCATATAATAATTTTCACCAGACTACGACTTATTTTTCAATTAAAAATGAGAAAAATATCTTGCGTACAAAAAAAAAAGTTTTATAATTGATATTTATTGTCTTTTGCCTACCCTCCAAGCCATTACATCCTTACCATCCCACACCTTACCTTGACACCCCTCTCTTCTCCTGAACCTTATAGCTATCATCCATATCAAACCACGCCTTCCACACTCTATATTCACAATGTTTTGCATACCGAACACAAGATTCCCATTATGGAAATAACTTATTTTTCTTCTTACCAAATATATTCTAAATTATTTTTTAATTTTATTTTTACTGCCTTAGCATTATTTATGAATAAAAATTATCTAAAATCTTAAAACAAATTATTAACTTATATATATATATATATATTATCATATCATGAGCATAATTAATTACATTTATATGTTTGAATTTTCTGTAATAGGTCTAAGAGTTGATAATCATACTACTTCATCAAAAACTCAAATGAGCATATGTCAGTTGTTATAAACAAATTCATCGACACCAGTGTGCATGTGGGCAGAAGAGGGGTTTTAGATGTCTTTAGGGAAATATCTTATCTAGTGATTGAGAAAAAAGTTGTTGAAGCAATTTCAATATTCTTTAAGAATACTGCTATTAGAAGCTTGACATGTGATTTTATTAATTTTTTGCAACCTTGTGTATTGGCTTCCTCCAAACCGATACCAACTATGAGTTCAACTCCATTTCTTACATGTAAGAGGCATGGTTTTACCTCTTACCTTTCACTTAAAGAGATTGAACAATCTGAGTACTACACTCGAGTGGGGATTCGTTCTCTAAAACGTCGAGTTGTTCATATGTACATATACATCTATTTGCTATAATTTTATATATATTTGAGTGGGTTATATTATTAGTGGTGGACCTATGTAGGTACCAGTAGTTCACTCAAATCCACTTGGTAAAACATTACATTGTACATAGGGTAGTTTTTTTTATATTGTTATGCATGTATTAATTTTCAATCACTTAAATAAAAAAGGAGAGATAGTCCAGTGGTACGAGACTATACTGGCAATGATCTCTTTTTGGAGTTGGTACTTTAAACTCTAGTTCACATATTGATATTTTTTTGAATCCCCTGAGTGAAAATTCTCAATCCGTCACTATATTTCAACTTTTGAACTATTGGTGTATGAACTGTGAGTTGGAGTTTCAGGAGGATCAAAATCATCATATTAGTATTTTCCAAAGATCTAAACAAGAAAGACACATAAATTTGATGGGATAAAAGGATAAAGATTTACCACGTTTACGATAATTCAAAATGTGCAAGATGAACTTTGAGTATAAAGACATTTTCATTCACGGGTAATATATACAATTGGCATTTGGCAACACATTAATAAATTGGTATTTTCTACATAAGAAATATATTTTATTTACTAGTAATTTAATATAATATTGCTAATCATTTTCGACTGAACTCTCAACTCTCACTTAGATTAAATGCTTGGGACAATGCAAAATCACTCACTCTCAAAAAGACATTTAAATATCATGCTCAATACTATATGCTTTCCCCTGTATTCATGACTATGACCTTTGATTTCTTGGACTAGGATAACTTTAGTACTTTATTAGCTTGTCATGAAGGCTCAGAGGGTTTTGGTATGACGTTTTAGGAACAAAGTAATTAAAGGTCTTCCTTGACACTTCATTTTTCTAAACTTTTCCCTACCAACACTATTATTTTGCATCTCATGCTATATTTTTGTATGCAGGGATAAGATTCTTTGTTATTACATACTTGAGTCAATCTCTCTTAACTAGTCAGTTGAACCTACTATGTACATTTTGCTGTACTCACCCCTATATTATTTTCACCATATAGATCGTGCAAAGGGTTTAGGAAAAGATAGTTCGTCTTTCCTTCTGAGTGTTATCATTACAATCCACATCTAAACGGTGAGGCTCAAACTTTGAATCGTCATAGATCTTTGGATCCTCTATTTATTTCTTTTCTCTTAGACAATGTATCAGATATTTTGAAGTAGTATTATGTTTTCTTTTGAAACAATAGTTTTTACCTTTTAATACTATTTTAAATACTCTTGTACTCATAACTCCATATTTTGGAAGGTTTATTATCTTATGTTGAGATGATTTCCACTTTATTTCGTTTTCTTGTAGTTGTGGACCATTTTGTGTTGTGACAGCTAGCAACTTCTCAATGATTGACCTTCAGCTTGGGTATTATCAATTGAGGGTGAGGTATTGTGATATTCCTAAAATGGTCTTTTCGACAAGAAATGGGCATTTTGAGTTCATGGTGATGTCTTTCGGCTTAATAATGTTTCAATAATATTTGTAGATCATATGAGTATGAAATTTAAACCCTACCTCAACATGTTTATGGTGGTATTCATTGATGATATTTTGATCTATTCCCAGGGAGAAGAAGAGCATATGACATATTTGAGGATAGTATTGCAAATATTGAGGGAAGAAAGGTTGTTAGCTTAGATTGAAAAATATGGTATTTTGGTTGAAGGAAGTTGCATTTCTAGGGCATGTGGTATCTGTTGGAGGGTTTAAACTGGATTTGAAGCAAACAAAGGTGGTAAGGAATTGGCCTACACCCTTGACTCTAATGGTATTACTAGTTTCTTGGGTTTAGCAGGGCACTACAGAAGATTTGTTAAGGGTTCCTCTTTAGTTGTCTCTCCCTTGACAAAGTTGAAACAAACAAAGGCCAATGCTTGTGATTGTGCATATAATGTGCCAGTGCAAGATTAATAGTAATTGTCTTTGTTGTTGTTAGCAAAAGGATTAATTACCTCTAAGGAATCCACTATTATCGATCACAATATTCCTATTAACAATAAGGGATAAAGTGATTCCATCACATATTTTGTTATAATTATAAGATCCTAGAAAAAGCCTAAACTCCCACAATAGGTACAAATATTGGGTATGTCATAAAAGGAAATTCTAAAAATCTTTGATATTTGAAGCAAACAAAAAATAAATAACCTGTACTTCTAGATGTATTTTGAGTACTTAGATATCAGTTAGCAAGATTAAGCTAGCAATCAACACTTGGTCAAACATAACAGCCCCGAACACCCAATATATCATTGCTAATTGGTTTATCCAGTTGAAGCAGGGCTAGTGAAATATAATGTTAATATAGAAAATAAAACTAGTTCCTATTGGTTATGGAATGCATTATCTGTGTATCACGACCCACGCCTAGGGCTTAGACGTGACAGGCGAATGGGTAATCCAAAGGAAACTAAAAAAGCTTCATAGCATATGATTACATATCCTTAGTCCTAGTTGCAATGGAATAAAACAAGAAGTATTAAATTGGGAAAGATAGAGCTAAGGGAACACGTTCATATCATAATATCAAGGAACAAGAGAATCAAAATTCATAGCATAGATACATAACATGTCACAACAGCTCTCGTACATAGATAAGAGAAGGGGCCATGATGAGTAACTGGGTTATCCTCATAGTCAATACATAACATAAAAAAAGATAGTCATAGTACATAGCAAGATATCATAAGCAACTTCCTCAGAATGGATGACTCACCACAAGCTTGAGAGACAATTGTACTAGCCACGTGGAGGAGCAGGATGATCAAGTGGTGCTCTTGTTCCTACATGGTGTTATCATGTAGACATAGAGTATATATTAGTACGCTTGAATGTACTAAATATGTAGGATGCAATGCAATAGTAGATAGGCATCATAATAAAATTGCATAATTAGGCAATAGATAAGCATATGACAATATGAAAAGCATGGAAAATGCTTGAAATAAATCATACTTTGATAGGGCGTAACACATATTTAGGGAGTGACCATTCTTAGTACAATGAAAGGCCTACCACCTCCTTGGAGATACACTTGAGGTACAACTCCTTCTTGGGGTTGATGGAGTATAAACCCCTCAACGGGATGATGGGTACAAACCCCCAACATGGTTGATGGAGTGCAAACCCCCAACATGGTTGATGGAGTGCAAACCCCCAACAAGGTTGATGAAGTGCAAACCCTCCAACAAGGTTGATGGGTACCAACCTCTAACATGGTTACCCAGTCCTACAACCTCCCGAGCTAAGCAATCGAGGTACTAACCCCTCAATAGATTTCCCAAACCTACAATACCCCGAGCTAGGCTTGGTCATCCCCAACACTATAGAGACAATATCATATATAGATATATACATTTCTCCCACTATCATATAGTCATTTTAGCCATACATTCCTCTCATCATCATATGATCATCACATTGACACATTTCTTTTTTCATCATATACATATATCAATCTTATCGTCATTCCATTATCATTTAATTATCATTTCATCATTATTTCAATATCATTCCATCATCATATAATCATTCAACTCGTAAGACATGCATTGGACCTTCAATTCCTCAAGAAGACATGCGTTGGACCTTCAATTCCTCAAGAATCCATAACCGGACATTTTATCAAACACTTAGAGGGTGTGTAGTTCTAGTCAAAAACTATGAAATTCAAGAGTGAAAGCACGCAAGAAAGTTCAATGTAAAACCTTTAATGGATACTTAGTAATACCATCAAGCAATATACATCAAAATCCTTCATCAAATCTTACAATAGGTCTTAGATTCATAGCTCAAAGCATAGTAAAACAGTCACAATTTCATAAACCCAAACATAGTGTGCATTGATTTTTATAATAAGTAAGACCCATGAATAAATCCACTTTAAATCATGCAATTTTTAAGAAAAGAAGGCTTGGTCATCATGGGTGAAAGGAACCCATGAAAGAAAGTCAAATACCTTAGCTTTGGAGATGAACTTGATGAAGATTGGAGATGGATACTTGAAGCTTGAGATGAAATCTTTAGATCCATAGAGGTTTTTGGGACTTGAGTCTAGGAGTAAAATATTTTGCTAAGTGCTTGAATGAGTACTGGAAAATGCTTAGAATGATAAGAGGGAAAAGCATGGCTAAGTATAGGTATTTTTAGATTTGCAAACACTTAGGCCTAAGACTTAAAAGTCTTGGACCGAAGTCAAAACTGGACCAAAAACAACACCAGTGCACGCCCTTGGCGCGTCATGCCAGGGGCGTGAAAAGATCACTGGAAATTCATTTTTTGAAAATTAAAATTTCTAATCATTTGCTATTAAATCAGGGTTAGATCCATCTTCCATTGAGAAAGACCCCCTGAACAATAATATGAAGTTATGATTCTGGGCACTTTCGAGGCACATTTTTGGGCACTTTTTGGGGTCGTTTCAATATCTTTCCCTTGGGAACATTCATCCCCGAATGTCAAAGAGACATATATGAAAGACATAAACATGACAATTACAGCCCACATAAAGATGCAGTAATGCACTTAAACATCATGTCAAAAATCTCATCATAAGTGTAAAATCATCATGAACTTAGTCAATTTTAACATGAACATATGCAATGACGTGGGGACTAAACTTAAGACTTGAAAGCATATGAAGGACTTAGATCAATACCTTTTTGAGTAGAGTGGAAAAACTAAGGATATTGCTTTTGCATGTCCGCTTCAGCCTCCCAAGTAGCACTTTCAACTGGTTAACTCCTGCAAAGGACTTTAATAGAAGCCACATTTTTTTATCCTCAATCTATTCAATTGCCTATCCAAAATCTAAACTGGAACTCTTCATATGTCAAATTATCTTCAATAATACCCACAACATCAAAAGGCACAATGACATTCGGATCACCTATACATTTCCTCAATATGAACACATGAAACACCGAATCAACCAAATTCATTTGTCTAGGCAATTCCAACTTATAAGCTACCTTCCCGACCCTTCTAAACACCCTATAAGGACCCATATATCTTGGACTCAACTTACCCGTCTTACCAAAATAGACCACACCCTTTATGAGTGACACCTTCAAGTTGACCAAATCACCAACGTCGAATTCAAGTTTCCTTCTCTTCGCGTCAACATAAGACATTTTGCAACTTTGGGCCATATTTAACTTTTTCTAATCATTCTAACCTTCTCAAGAGCCTCCCTAACCAAATCTGATCCCAACAAAGCCACCTCAGCAATCTCAAGCCAACCAACTGGTGATCTACAATGCCTACCATAGAGGGCCTTAAAAGGAGTCACACCGATGCTAGAATGATAGTTGTTGTTGTAGGCAAACTCAATCAATGGAAGATGATCATCCCAACTACCTTTAATCTCCAACACATATGCGCTAAGCATATCCTCAAGGGTTTGGACACTTCTTTTTGCTTGGTCATCCGTTTGAGGGTGAATGGTCATACTAAGCTTAACTTTAGTACTAAGATCGCTTTTAAAGGACCTCCAAAATTGTGTAGTGAATTATGCCCCACGATATAATATAATGGACAACGGAACCCCTTGCAACCTTACCAAGTCATAAATGTGTACCTTGCATAATATTCAGCCCCATAGGTGGTCTTAACCGGTAGAAAGTGAGCCAGTTTCATCATCCTATCAACCACAACTCAAATGGAACCAAAAGACAAAAAACTTTCTTGTCTTAGGCAACCCAACATCAAAATCCATATTTATCTCTTCCATCTTCAAAGTACCATCCTGAATGTCTTGGGTTAGGCCACCTAGCCTTTGATGTTTGGCTTTAACTTTTTGACAACTATGACAATCGAAAATGAATTTCACAATGTCCCTCTTCATGCCTCCCTACTAATAGACATCTCTCAAGTGTCTATACATTTTTGTGGAACCGGGGTACATAGAATAAGTAGAGTTATGGGCCACATCTAGGATTCTTACCCTTAAACTATCAACACGAGGCACACACAACATACCTTGGTACGTAAGGGCATCGTCTTCCCCTTCGGAGAAAACCTCCACCATGCCTTCTTTTACCAAAGCCTTCAATTCTAATAAGGAGGAATCAAGATATTGCTTTTCTTTCACCTCATCAACCAAGGAAGACCTAGAACCATCAACAATGACAATACCCCCATTACCAACCACTTCTAACCTAACTCCCAATCTAGCCAATCTATGCACCTCCCTAGCTATCTTATTGTCACCACCATCAACATGTACTAGGCTACCCATAGACACCCTACTTAAAGCATCTGCCACCATATTTGGCTTACCGGGATGGTAATACATTCATATTATAGTCCTTAAGAAGTTCTAACCATCACCTTTGCCTCATGTTGAGATCCTTTTGAGGGAAGATATATTGGAGGCTCTAATGATCAGTGAACACATCAACATGCACCGCATACAAGTATCGACACCAAATCTTCAATCCTAACACAATGTTGGCTAACTCAAGTTCATAGGTAGGGTAGTTCTTTTCATGCACTGTGAGTTGTCTAGAAGAATAGGCTATCAACTTACCATTTTGCATCAACACACAACCCAAACAAACCTGGGAAGCATCATAATACATAACAAATGCCTCAAGCCCATGCGATAGAGATAATATAGGAGCATACACAAGCTTATCTTTCAATGTTTTGAAACTTCTTTCACATTCATTGGACTACACAAACTTAGCCTTTTTTGAGTTAATTTTATCATAGGAGAAGCAATAGAAGAGAACCGATTCAAAAACCTCCGATAATAGCCCACTAAGCCCAAAAAGCTCCTCATGTCCGACGGGGTCAATGGTCTGGGCGAATTTCTAATCACATAGGTCTTCTTCGGATCCACCTTAAGACCATACCTCGACACCACATTTCCTAGGAAGGCAACCTCCCTCAACAAAAATTCACACTTTTCGTATTTAGCATACAATTATTTCTCCCTTAATCTTTGCAACACAACCTTCAAATGAGCCTTATGCTCCTCCTCACCACGAGAATAAATCAAAATGTCATCAATAAAGACCACAACAAAGGAATCAAATTTTAGGGTTTAAAAGACCCTATTCATTAAATCCATAAAGATGGTCGGTGCATTGGTCAACCCAAAAGACATCACCACAAATTCAAAATGCCCATACCCAGTTCGAAAGGCCATCTTGGGAATATCACACTCCCTTACCTTAACTTGATGACACCCAGACTAAAGATAAATCTTAGAGAAATGGCTATCCCCTTGCAATTGGTCAAACAAAACATCAATCCTTTTAAAAGGATACCTATTCTTGATGGTTACCCTATTGAGTTATCGGTAGTCAATACACATCTTAAGGGACCCATCCTTCTTTTTCACAAATAACACTGGTTCACCCAAGGTGATTGGCTAGGACTAATAAATTCCTTCTCTAAGAAGTCTCTCAATTATTCCTTCAACTCCTTCAACTCCATCGGGGCCATACAGTAAGGGGGAATAAAAATGGATTGAGTATTGGGGAGGAGGTGTATGCCAAAGTCTATTTTCATTTTGAGAGGAACACAATGAAGGTCATTTTGGAAGATATCAAAAAATTCATTTACAACTTAAACCAACTCTATTAGAAGGACTTTAGACTCCATATCCCTAACACTCATATCATAGTAAAGATACATCTTAGAGATCAACTTATGGGCCTTAATACAAGAGATGAATCTACCCTTGACCACAATATCTTGACACTTACACTAAAGGATGGATTCATTTGGAAATTGGAACTTGATCCTATGGGTTCTTCAATAAATAGAAGAATAGTATGCATGTAACCAATCCAACCTAAGGAATAATATCAAAATCAATCATGTCTAACTTAACCTGATCACAAGGCAATATTTTATGCAAGATGCAAAGAGGACAACTTCTATAAACTTTTCTAGCAAAAATAGATACACCAATAGGAGTAGACACCTCATATGACTCATGCAACCACTCATGGTCAATATGTAACTTTTTGGAAATAAGGAGGTAACAAAAAAAAAGAGTGGCACCAGGATCAATCAATGCATATACATCAAAGTCAAAGATTTTCAACATACTAATAATAATATCGGGGACTTCATCGACCCTTTGCTTTCCATGCAAAGAATAGAATCTATTGTACCTTAGGGCACCATCTTGTCCGCCACCTCTCCCTAATAGGCCAGCATTAGCACTTTATGATGGACCTCCTTAACCTTGTTGTGGTTTCAATGTTAATTTATTGGCTTATGCCCCATTTCCCCATAACCATAACAAGCACAGATATTCCTTAAGCATGGGCCACCATGACCCTTACCACACTTTGGACACTTATTAATAGGAACCACACTACTCACACCTTACACCATAGAAAATTATTGGCAACCCTCTTCTGAAATGTAAGAGAAGACCCTTAGCCCTTATGGAACTACCCACCCTTTTGGAACATACCATCAAAATGGGCCCTCATAGCCTTATGACCACATCTCTTCCTCAATTTATCCTCTTCCATTTTCATATCACCAATCAACATAGCGGCAGTATTCTTTACTTACATAGTCGGGCACACCCATCACAAACTTGTTCATTCTCGACCTTGGGTTGGCGACCATGTTAGGAGAAAACTTTAAAAGTTGGTTGAACTTGAGGGAATATTTCCTCACACTCATTGATTGTTATCTCAAATTCATGAATTCCACTAATATAGCTTCCCTAAGCTCAAGAGGGAAGAACCGATTAAGGAACCCACTTTGAAATCTTACCAAAGCACCACATAGTTTACTCACTTCTCTTCTTTACATTGGTTATTCCATATTTGTGCAACCCCTTTATGTTGGTAGGCCGTCAACTCCACCTTTTCTTCCATCCTCATACCAATGATAGCAAATATCATGTAGACCTCATTAATGAACACTTGAGGGTCCTCTTCTACCTTTGACCTATAGTATTCCTGGGAATTCATTCTCATGAACTCTCTCACCCAAGAAGCCATTGTAGGAGCATGAGGGGCTTGGAACCCATGATTGGCTTGATTCACCACAACTTATGTAAGCAAAGTTAGAGCATACCTAAGCTCTCCATTGGTCGGTTGCTCCTCGGGTGAAGGGGCACATCTTCCCCTAGTATTAGGCATGATTTACATAGTAAAGAACAATCTTTAGGGGGAAAACTTACTTTAATACTATAGAATGCCTTAGAACATGAAGAAAAGAAACATTGACTGAAACGTCTCATAGCCTCTTACTCATAGTTATTGTGCAAAATACTACCATGAATAAGACTCTAATCAACTTGGTATGTTGGACTTTGAGGATCTAACAAAATAATGCTCTGATAACAGCTTTATCATGACTCAAGCCTAGGGCCTAGATGTGACTGACGAATGGAGAACTCGAAGAAACTGCAAATAAGCCTCCTAGCATATCATTACACATCCTAGATTGCAAAAGTAGTATAATACAATAAGGTATAGTAAATTAGGATAATCGAGGGTAAGGGAACACTTTCATATCATAACATCTAGGAACAAGAGAGTTAAGACTGATAATATAGATACCTAACATGTCCAATAACACCTCTTACAGATAGACATATGCATATGCCACAACAAGCAACTGAGATCACGGTCAGAACCAATACATAACATAAAAGAAAGATAATATTCATACATAGCAAGAGATCATAAGCAACATCCCCAGAATGTAGGACACACCACATATTTGAGAGATAATCGTACTAGCCATATGGAGGAGGAGGAGGATCAAGCGGTGCTCCGGTTCCTACATAGTGATGTCATGTAGGCATAGATTGTGCGTTAGTACATTTGAATGTACTAAGTATGTAGAATGCAATGCAACCATCGATAAGCAACATAATCAAAATGCATAATTAGGCAATAGATGAGCATATGGCAATGTGACATGCACGAAAGATGCTTGAAATAAATCATAATTTCATAGGGCATAATACATATGTAAGGAGTGAACATTCTTAGTATAATCCAGGTCCTACCATATCCTTGGATATGCATATGACATACGAACCCCTTTATTAGGTTCATGGAGTACAAACCCCCTAACAGGTTGATACGTATAAACCCCTAACTTGGTTGATGGAGTACAAACTCCCCAACATGGTTGATGGAATACAAACCCCCTAACAAGGTTGATGGAGTAGAACCCCCCAACAATGTTGAAGGGTACCAACCCCCAATATGGCTACCCGAGCCTACGACCCAACAATGTTGAAGGGTACCAACCCTTCAATAGGTTACCCGAGCCTACAACTCCCTGAGCTAGGCCTGGTCATCCCCAACACTATAAAGATAATATCATATATAGATATATACATTTCTCACACCATCATATAGTCATTTTAGCCATACATTCCTCTGACCATCGTACTATTATCATATTCACATATTTCTTTCATTATCACATAGTCATCATATACATACATCAATATCATCATCATTCCTTTATCATTTCATCATCATATAATCATTGAAACCATAAGACATGTATTGAAACTTCAATTCCTCAAGAATCCATAACAGGACATTTTATCAAACAAATAGAGGGTTTATAGTGTAAGTGTAAAATTATGAAATTCAAGAGTGAAATCATGCAAGAAAATTCAATGTAAAATCATCAATGGATAGTTAGTAACACCTTCAAGCAATATACATCAAACCCTTCATTGAATCTTACAATAGGTCTTAGATTCATAGCTGAAAACATAGTCAAACAGTCATAATCTCATAAACCCCAATACAGTATGCATTGATTTTCATAATAAGTAAGACCCATGAATAAACTCACTTTAAATCATGCAATGTTTAAGAAAAGGAGGCTTGGGCATCATGGGTGAAAGGAATCTATGAAAGAAACCCACAAACCATAGCTTTGGAGATGAACTTGATGAAGATTGGAGATGAAGACTTGAAGCTTAAGAGGAAATCCTTAGATCCGGAGAGGGTTTTGGGACTTGAGTCTAGGAGTAAATTATTTGGGTAAGTGTTTGAATGAGTATTTGAAAATATTTAGAATGATATAACGGTGAAAAATGGCTATGTATAGGTATTTGCACGTTTGCGAGCACTTAGGCCCAAGACTTAAAAATCTTGGATCAAAGTCAAAACTGGGCCAAAACCAACAATAATGCGCGCCATTGGCGCGTTGCGCCAAGAGAGCGAAAAGCTCACTGGAAATGTATTTTTGGAAAATTGAAATTTCCAATCGGTTGCTCTTAAATCGGGGTTAGACCAATCTCTCACGCAAAATTACCCCTTGAACAAGAATATGAAGTTGGATTTTCAATATCGCACATGGATTTTGATGATATATGAAACTTATGAATTTTGGGCACTGTCGAGGCACATTTTCAGGCACTTTATGAGGTGGTTTCAATATCTGCCCTTGAGAACATTCATCCTCGAATGTCAAAGAGATGTATAAGAAAGAAATAAACATGACAATTTCATCCAATATAAGGATGCAACAATGCACTTAAACATCATTTCAAAAATCATATCACAAGTGTAAAATCTTCATGAGCTTAGTAAATTTAAACATGAACATATGCAATGACGTGGGAGTTGAACTTAAGATTTGAGATCATATAAAGGACTTAGATCAATAACTTAGGCTTGAGTGGACTGGTAAAGGTAAAGATATCACCTTTGCATGTCTGCTTCAGCCTCCCAAGTCGCACTTTCAACTTGTTGACTCGTCCAAAGAACTTTAATGGAAGCCACCTCTATGTTCCTCAATCTCTTCATTTGCCAATCCAAAATCTGAACTAGAACCTCTTCATATGTTAAATTATCTTCAACAATACTCTCAATATCAAGAGGTTTAATAGCATTTAGATCACCCATACATTTCCTCAACATGGACACTTGAAACACCAGATGAACAAAATCTTTTTATCTAGGCAATTCCAACACATAATCTACCTTGTCGACCCTTCTCATCACCCTATAAGGACCCACATATATTGGGCTCAACTTGCTCTTCTTACCAAAACATACCCTACCCTTCATGGGTGACACCTTCAAATAGACCCAATCACCAACCTCGAACTCAAGGTCCTTTTTCCTCACATCGGCATAAGATTTTTGGCAACTTTGGGCCGTTTTCAATCTTTCTCTAATCATTCTAACCTTCTCAAGAATGTCCACAGCATGATACGGTCCCAACAAAGCCATCTCACTAACCTCAAATAATTAACCAGTGATCTACAACGCCTAAAATAGAGGGCCTCCAAAGGTGCCATACCGATGCTAGAATGATAGCTTTTGTTGTAGGCAAATTAAATCAATGGAAGATGATCATCCCAACTACCTTTGAGCTTCAACACATATGCTCTAAGCATATACCCAAGGGTTTGGATGCATCTTTTGTCTTGGCCATCCGTTTGAGGGTGATTGGTCGTACTAAGCTTAAGTTTAGTACTTAGATCCCTTTGAAAGGACCACCAAAATTGTTAAGTGAATTATGCCCCACGATCCGATATGATGGACAAAAGATTGCTTTGTTACCTTACAAAGTAATTAATGTACAACCTTGCATAATCTCCAGCCCCATATGTGGTCTTAACTGGTAGAAAGTGAACCAATTTTGTCATCCTATCAAACACAACCCAAATGGAATCAAAACCCTTTGTAGTCTTGGGCAACCTAACAACAAAATCCATATTTATCTCTTCCCACTTCCAAGTAGGAACCTCAATGTATTGGGTTAGGCCACCTGACCTTTGATGTTCGGCTCTAACTATTGAGAGCTATGACAATTGAAAATGAATTTGGCAATGTCCTTATTCATACCTCCACACTAATAGACATCTCTCAAGTCTCTATACTTTTTGGTGGAACTCGGGTGGATACAATAATTAGTGTTATGAGTCTCATCAAGGATTCTTGCCCTCAAACCATCAACACAAGGCACACACAACCTACATTGGTACATAAGGGCACCATGTCCCCCTTTGGAGAAAACCTCTACCTTGCCCTCTTTTACCAAGGCCTTTAATTCTACTAAGGAGGAATCAAGACCTAGAACCATCAACAACGACAATACCCATATTACCAACCTCTTCTGACCTAACTCCCAATCTTGCCACTTAATGCACTTCCCTAGCCATCTCCTTATCACCACCTTCAACATATGCTAGGCTACCCATAGGCACCCTACTCAAAGCATCCGCCACCATATTTGCCTTACTGGATGGTAATGCATACTCATATCATAGTCCTTAAGATGTTCTAACCATATCCTTTGCCTCAAGTTCAAATCCTTTTGTGTGAAGACATGTTGGAGGCTCTTATGATTGGTGAAAGCGTAAAGATGGACCTCATAAAAGTAGCAACGCCAAATCTTTGATACAAACACAATGGCGGCTAACTCAAGTTCATGGGTAGGGTAGTTCTTTTCATGCACTTTGAGTTGTCCAGAAGCATAGGCTATCACCTTACCATTTTGCATCAACACACAACCCAAATCAACACAGGAAGAATCACAATACACAAATAATCCCTCAAGCCTATCCGGTAGGGACAATATAAGAGTGCAGAGAAGCTTATCTTTTAACATTTGGAAACACCTTTGACATTCAGCAGACCACACAAAATTAGCCTTATTTTGAATCAATTTTGTCATAGGAGAAGCAATAGAAGAGAATCCATTCACAAACCTCTGATACTAGCCCACTAAGCCCAAGAAGCTCCTAAAATCCCACGGGGTCAATGGTCTAGGCCAATTTCTAATCATATCGGTCTTCTTAGGATCAATCTTAATACCATACCCTAACACCACAATTTTCATATTTACCATGCAATTTCTCCTATATCAATCTTCGCAACACAACCCTCAAAATGATCCTTATGCTCCGCCTCACTATGAGAATAGATCAAAATATCATCAATGAAGACCACAACAAAGCAATCAAGGTAGGGGTTAAAAATCCTATTCATTAGGTCCATAAAGATGGTCGGTGCATTGGTCAACCTAAAAGACATCACCACAAATTCATAATGCCTACTCCTAGTCTACAAGACCGTCTTTGGAATATCAAACTTCCTCCCTTTCAGTTGATGATACCCAGACTGAAGATCGATCTTAGTGAAATGGCTAGACTCTTGCAATTGGTCAAACAAATCATCAATACTTGGAAGAGGCTACCTATTCTTGATGGTGACTCCATTGTGTTGTCGGTACTTAATATGCATCCTTATGGACCTATGCTTCTTTTACACAAACAACACCGGTACACTCCCAGGTGATTGGCTAGGCCTAATAAATCCCTTCTCCAACAAGTCCCATAATTGTTCCTTCAACTCCTTCCACTCCGCTAAGTCCGTACAGTATGCAAGAATAAAAATGGGTTTAGTATTGGGGAGGAGGTATATGCCAAAGTCTATTTCCCTTTTGGGAGGAACAACAGGAAGGTCATTTGGGAAGATATCAAGAAACTAATTTACAACCGGAACCGACTCTATGGGAAGGAATTTAGACTTCACATCCCTAACACTTACAAGATGATCAAGTCACCTCTTAGAGATTAATTTACAGGCTTTAATGCAAGCGATGAATCTACCTTTGACCACCACATCTTCACTTTCCAACTCAAGGAAGGGTTTATTTTGAAATTGGAATTCGACCCTACATGTTCTACAATCAATAGAAGCGTAGCATGCATGTAACTAATTCATCCAAAGAATAATATAAAAATCAACCATGTCTAACTCAATAGGTTAACAAGGCAATATTTTATGCAAGATGCAAATAGGACAACTTCTGTAAACTTTTCCAGCAACAATAGATGCACAAATAGGAGTACACACCTCATATAACTTATGCAACAACTCGGGGTCCATATGGAGCTTTCTGGTGACAAAAGGGGTAACAAAATAAAGAGTGGCACCCAGATCAATCAATGCATACACATTAAAGTAAAAACAATTCAACATACCATTAACAACATCGAGGACTTCGTCAATCCCTTGCCTCCCATGCAAAGTATAGATTCGGTTGTGTCATGGGGCACCATCTTGTAGGCTACCTCTCCCCAATGGGACTGTATTAGCACCTTGTGGACAAATCTCCTTACCCTTGTTGTGGTTTCGAGGGTAATCTATTGGCTTATGCCCTATTTCCCTACAACCATAACAAGCACTAGTATTCCTCAATCGTGGGCCACTATGTCCCTTACCATATATCTGACACACATCAATAAGAGCCATACCCCTCACACCTTAGGCCCTCAAAAAATCATTGGCAACCTACTTTTGAAATACATGAGAAGACCCTTAGCCCTAATGGAACTGGCCACCCTTTTGGAACATACCTTCAAAACGAGCCCTCTTGGCCTCATAGTCCCTTCTCTTCATTAATTTCATCTCTTCCATTTGTTTAGTGTACGTAATAAAATGTAACAAGTCCATATCACTAATCAACATAGCGGAATGATATTCTTCACTCACTAGGCCAGACACACCCATCACAAACTTGTTCATTCTCGACCCTAGTTTGGAAACCATGTAAGGAGCAAACTTTGAAAGTTGTTTGAATTTAAGGGCATATTCTCTTACACTGATTGACCCTTGTCCTGAATTCTTAAATTCCACCAATTTAGCTTCCCTAAGCTCAAAAGGCAAAAAACAATTAAGGAACCCACTTTGAACTCTTCCTAAAGCACCAAATAGTTGTATCCATTCTCTTCTTTCCATTGGTTGTGCCATAGTTTTGTAACCCCTTTAAGTTGGTTGGCCGCCAACTCCACCTTTTCTTCTAGCCTCACACCCAAGATAGTCAATATCTTGCAGACCTCATCAATAAACTCTTGAGGGTCTTCATCTACCTTTGACCCATAGTATTCCTAGGGATTCATTCTCATGAAGTCTCTTACCCGAGAAGTCCGTGTAGGAGAATGAGGGTCTTGGGCCCCATGATTGGCTTAATTAGCCACTACTTGTGCAAGCAAAGAGAGAGCATCCCTAAGCTCTCCATTGGCCGATTGCTCCCCAGGTGAGCGGGACATCTTTTCCTTGTATTTGGCATGATCTACATAGCAAATAACAACCATTAGGGGGAAAAATTTACTTCAACTCTATAGCACGACTTAGAACATGAAGATGGGAAACATTTCCTAAAACGTCTCATAGCCTCCTACTCATAGTTGTGGTACATAACACTACTATGAATAAGACTTTAATCAACACGGTATGTTGTACACCAACGATCTAACAACCTAGTACTCTGATACCACCTTTATCATGACCTAAGCCTAGAGACTATACGTGACCGGTGAAAAGGGAACTTGAAGGAGCCCTAAACTAGTCTCGTAGTATATCATTACACATCCTTTGTCATGAAAGCAGTAGAATATAACAAGAAGTAGTAAATTGGGACAACCAGGGGTAAGGGAACACTTTCAAATCATAACATCAAGGAAAGAGAGTCAAGACTCATAGCATAGATATATAACGTGTCCAACAACACCTCTACTACATATATAAAAGCGAGGGCCACAAAAAGAAATTGGGCTCACCCTCATAGTCAATACATAACATAAAAGAAAGATAGTCTTAGTACATAGCAAGAGATCATAAGCAAAATCCCCGAAATAGAGGACTCACCACTTGCTTGAGAGACAATCGTACTAGCCACGTAGAGGAAGAGGATGATCAAGCGGTTCTACGATTTCTATATGGTGATATTATGTAGGCATAGAGTATGCATTTGTACATTTCAATGTACTAAATATATAGGATGCAATGCCACAATAGATAGGCATCATAATCAAAATGCATAATTAGGCAATAGATGAGCATGTGGCAATATGACATGCGTAGAAGATGCTTGAAGAAAATCATACTTTCATAGGGCATAACACATGTGTAGAGAGTGACCATTCATAATGCAATCTAGGGCCTACCACCTCCTTGGAGATGCACATAAGGATAAACCCTGTCATGAGGTTAATGGAGTATAAACCCCCCAATGAGTTGATAGGTACAAGCCCCCGACATGGTTAATGGAGTACAAACCCCCCAACAAGGTTGATGAGTACCAGCCCCCAACATTGTTACACGAGCCTAGCACCTCCCAAGTTAGGCGATTGAGGTACCAACCACTTAATAGGTTACCCGAGCCTACAACCCCCCGAGCTATGCTTGGTCATCCCCACACTATATAGACAATATCATATATAGATTTTTACATTTCTCCCAACATCATATAGTCATTTTAGCCATACATTCCTCTTATCATCATTATATTCACACATTCCTTTCATAAATATATAGACATCATATACATATATCAATATCATCACCATTCCATTATCATTTCATCATCATTTGATCATCATTTCATTATAATTTTATCATCGTATAATCATTCAACTCATAAGACATGCATTGGACCTTCAATTCCTCAAGTATCCATAATTGGGCATTTTATTAAACACTTAGAGGGCGTGTAGTGCGAGTGTAAAAACATACAATTCAAGAGTGAAATAATTCAGGAATTTTCTATGCAAAACCTTCAATAGATACTTCGTAACTCCATCAAGCAACATACATCAAAACCCTTTATCAAATCTTACAATAGGTCTTAGATCATAACTCAAAACATAGTAAAAAAGTAACAATGTCATAAACCCCAACATAGGGTGCAGTAATTTTCATAATAAGACCCACGAATAAAACCACTTTAAATCATTCAGTTTTTTAGAAAAGGATGCTTGGGAATCATGGGTGAAAGGAACCCATTAATGAAACCCACATACCTTAGCGTTGGTGATGAAATTGATGAATATTGGAGATGGAGACATGAAGCTTGAGAGGAAATCCTTATATCCAAAGAGGGTTTTGAGACTTGAGTCCAGGAATAATATATTTGGCTAAGTATTTGAATAAGTATTGGGGAATGTTTTGAATGATATGAGGGTGAAAAATAGGTATATATAGGTACTTTCACGTTTGGGAGCATTAATGCCCAGGACTAAAAAGTCTTGGACCGAGTCAAAACTAGACAGAAAATAGCACTAGTGCATGGCCTTGGCGCGTCGTGCCAAGTGCACAAAAGTCTCACTGGAAAAGCATTTTTGCATCGAACATTGCTAATCATTCGCTCTTAAATCAGGGTTAGACTCATTTCCCACTAAAATATGACCCCATGAACAAGAATATGAAGTTGGATTTTTTGTATCGCACATAGATTTTTATTTATATGGAAATTATAATTTTAGGCACTTTCGAGATATATTTTCGGGAACTTTTTGGGGTTGTTTCACTGTGGCAGCATTAGTTTACTCATTATGCTTCCTAATAGGAAGCACCTTTGACATAATTAGGCACCAGTAATAGAAGCATCTTTATCTGTTAGGAATAAAGATATAATTGAACTTCCACAAAACTTTAGCCTGGACTCAAATTTGGACAATAAATATACTAAATCAATCCATTCCAGCACTGAATCTACTAAGGCCTTATAATCTATATTGAGACCACAATTCCAATTTATTTGGAAAACTAATAACAACATGTTAATTCCTATTGGCAGGAGTTTCAGTTAGGACCATTCCTCTTCATAACAAACAATTATATGTCGAATAAACCATCTATTTAACCGCAAAACATCAAAAATCCTTACACTACATGGTGCAGAAGTGAAAGTAATCAAATATATGGTAAGAGTGATATCAATTAATCAAACATACTCCAGCAAATTGAATTTAGAGCATGCCTAGAAATTTTGACATTTCAGAGCAAGGTTGCTGATTGAAAAGACCCCAAAAAAGTACCCGAAAATGTGACTTGAAAGTGCCCAAATTTGTAATCTTTATATATCTCTAAATTCGTGCGTGATATCGAAAATCCAACTTAATATTCTTGATTAGGGAGCAAAATTGAGTGGGAAATGTGTCTAACCCCAATTTTAGAGAAACTATAGAAAAATTTAATTTTTCCTAGTTTGCACAAAACAGTGGTGACGGGCGATAGTACCATGACACTCAGCCATCATAGACCAGTGTAAAATTTGCCTCTGCGATAGGTCTGCATCACGAACAATACCTAGACCTGTGTATTTTGTTGCCAGTGATTTTTATCTTAGTCCAAGGGCTTTGGTCTTGGGCCTAAGTCTTCCCACGTGTGAAAGTACCTAAGCCATATTTCACCTTCATATCATACAAGACATTTTTCAATACTCTCTCAAACACTTAAAAAAATATTTCACCCCAAATGTCATATCCCAAAATACGTCTGACTCTTAAAGATTTTACTCAAGCTTCAAGTCTCCATTTTCAATCTTCATCAAGTCAAGGTATGTGAATTTCTATCATTTGGTCCTTTCACCCATAGTGCCCAAGCTTCTTTTTTACATAAAATGCATTTTTCTAAGTTGATTTACTTATGGGTCTTACTTACTATGAATTTCACTATGTGCTATGTTGGAGTTTGATAAAGTGTGACTGTTTAAGCATGTTTTGAGCTATGAATCTTAGATCTATCTTGAGATTTCATAAAGGGTTTTGATGTATATTGCATGATGGTATTACCAAGTGTTGGAGTGTGGTTTTACATTAGATTTTCTTGCGCAATTTCACTATTGAATTGAATGGTTTTGCACTAGCATTACACACGCACCAAGTGTTTGATAAAATGTCCGGCTAATGTACCTTGAGTTGTTGAAGGCCTAATTCTTGGTATATGAGTTAAGTGACTTTATGATGATGAAGGGATGTTATGTATATGTTCATTCCATGAGAAGTGTCTATTGTGTTGTGAGTTGACCATAGCCAATTGAGGGGTGATGCCTCGATCATCTAGGATGGGGGTGCTAAGCCATCAACAAATTGAGGGGTTGATACCTCAATCATATCGGAGGGGGGTGGTAAACCATCAACCAATTATGGGGTTTATATCTCAATCATATCAAATGGGGGTGGGAAGCAATCAAAGAATTGAGGGGTTGATACCTAAATCACTACTAAGTGGTGGTCTACCTTAGATTCCAAGTACTAAGTCATTTGGTCTATGATGATCGTCTATTCCTACTAATGTAATATGTTCCATATATAAGCATATTTACTCAAAGTATCATTTATGAATGCCAAATTGTCATATGTTCACCTATTAATTAATTATGTATATTGATTTTGATGCCTATCTATTGTTGCATGATAACGAACCCAAAAAGTGCCCCAAAGTATTCTTCGGAATGTCCAGAATTTTAAATTTCATATATCTCAAAATCTGTTTGCTATTTTAAAATTTTGATTTCATATTCTTGTTCAAGGGATCAAAATTAGGGAGAGAAGGGTCTTACCCCGATTTTAGAGCAATCGAATCACAATTTCAAATTTTTAATATTTTAGTTTCTAGAGACGGTTCACAATAGTACCACGACGTGCAACCATTGTGGACACGTGTTAATTAGCATCTTTGATAAGTCCGCATCGCAGACCTATGTATTTCACTGCCAATGGTTTCCATCTCGGTCCAACACTTTGTGTTCTTCGTCTATGTATTCCCAAACGTGTTTTTACCTAGCGTAGCCTTATTTTACCCTCATATCATCCCAAACATTCCCCAATACTCACTCAAATCACTTAGCTATATTTTAACTCCAAAATTCACGTCTCAAAACCCTCATATTGAACTAAGGATTTCCTTCAAGCTTCAAGTCTCCATATTCAATCTTCACCAAAAGTTTATCCAAAGCTAAGGTATGTAGGTTATAGCCATTGGGTTCTTTCACCCATGGTGCCTAAATCGCCTTTTTACTCAATTTTCATGATTTAAAGTTTATTTTACATGTGGGTCTTATATATTAAGAAATTTACTACACATTGATTTAAGTTCATGAATGTATGGTTGGTTTAGCATGTTTTGAGCTCTAAATCTTAGATCTAATGCTAAATTTGATTAGGGTTTTTGATCTGAATATCTTGGGGATATTAAAAGCGTTAATTGATAGTTTGACAACAAATTTTCTTGCATGATTTCATCCTTAAATTGCATGGTCTTTTACACCCATTACACAACCCCCAAGTGTGATAGAATGTCCGGCTAGGGTTTTTTGTGGAGTTGAATATCCAAAGCATGAGATATGATATGAACGACGTTATGATGATGAAATGAACTTACGTATATGATAAATTCTGTATAAAGTGTTGTATTAGACCATACCAATCCAGGGTATCTAAGAACCCGGATAATCGAGATGGGGGTTTGTACTCATTAAATGAGGGAAGGGTTTGTATTTTTCCTTCTAGTGATGGGGCAGCATCGTCACTAATCAAGATGGGGGTTTGTACTAATTAACCAAGGGAAGGATTAGTACTATTCTACCTAGTGATGGGGCGGCATCATCACTAACAGAGATAAGGGCTTGTACTTATTAACTGAGTGAAGGGTTACAACTTCACCACCTAGGTAATAGGGTGGCATTATCTCCAACCAAGTTGGTAATTTCTACTCATCAACCAAGCGAAGGGTTCGTCCTTCAACACTTAAGTGATGGGCCACATCATCTCTAGCCTACCAAGGGGTTTGTACTTTGGAAATCTAATTTGATCTATTCTGTACATATGATATTTTATACGAGTAAGGGTTTCTTAAGCATGTTTCACTTTAGCATTGGACAAATACATTCCATATTGCTATATTATGCCTATTGCTTATTAATATGCATTCGAATATGATGCCTATTTCTTCTTGCAGTGCATCCTACATACTTAGTACATTTAAACGTACTAACACATACTATTGCCTATATGATATTACCATGTATGAACTGGAGTCCAACTTGATCATCTTCTTTCTCCACGTGGCTAGTTCGGTGCTACTCAAACTAGTTGGTGAGTCCTCTATTTTGGGGAACTTGGTCTAGTTTTCCCTTTTCTTATATTGAAACATTCTACTTTAAGTTCTTTTTTTTCCTATGAGGGTGAGCCCGGTTACCTTGTCTTGACCCCTGCTCTTATCTATATATTTAAAGGTATTTGTTGGACAAGTTATGTATCTATGATATGAGCTTTGAAATTATCTCTTGATGATGATGTTTCACAAGCTATCCCTTAGCCCCTTTGACCCTTATTATTACTTTATGTCTTTCACATGTTTCCACGACCAGTGATGTATAGTGATAAGTTAAGAGGCTTCATTGGGGTTCCTTTGGGTTCCCCCTTCATCGTGTCACGTCTAAACCCTATGCTTGGGTCATGAAAACATTGCATCCAACATACTTAGTATATTTAAATGTACTAACGCATACTCTATGCCTATATGATGTTACTACATAGGAACCAGAGCCCCACTTGATCCTTCTCCTTCTCCACGTGGCTAGTGCTATATCTCTCAAAGCAAGTTAGTGAGTCCTCAACTTCGAGGACATACTTTCCTTGATTTATGCTATGTATAGACTCTCTTTGTTTATTTTATGCTTTGACTATGAGGGTGATCCCAATAGCTTGTCTTGGGCCCCGTTAAGTTATAAGTTTAGAGGTGTTGTTGGACAAGTTATGTAATGATGCTATGAGCCTTGACTCTCTTGACTCTTTTGATACTCTATGACATGAAAAATGTCCTTTAGCACCGTTTATCCCTATTTACTATTTCTTATTGCTATTTTATTGCTTCCCCGACCAAGGATGTGTAATGATAGATTAAGATGCCTGCTTAGGATCCCTTCAGGTTCCTATGCTCCATATCATGTCTTGGACCTAGTCTTGGGTTGTGACAAACTTGGTATTAGAGTACTAGGTTATTAGTGGTCCTCGATATCTAACATACGGCTTCGATTAGAGTCTTATTCATGGTTGTTTTGTGCACCAAAAATATGAGTAAGAGGCTATGAGACATTTCAGGAAATGTTTCCCTTTTTCTTACTCTATGTTATGCTATAGTAGTTAAGGTAAGGTTTTCCCCCCTAATGATTGTTCTTTACTATGCTAGATCATGGCTAACACAAGGGGAAAAAGAGTCGTACACATAGGAACTGCTGACTCATGGTGAGTTCTGGAATGCTCTCACTTTGCTAGCTCATGTTGTGGCTAATCCAGTCATCCAAGGAGCCCAAACACTCATGCTTCTACTCCGGTATCTTATGTAAGTGACTTCATAAGGATGCACCCACTGGAGTTCAATAGGTCTAAGGTGGATGAGGACCCTCAAGAATTTATTGATACAAAGTGTTGGCTATCATAGTTTGAGGTCGGAAGAGAAGACGGAGTTGGCGGCTTACCAACTCAAGGTAGTTGCTAAAATATGGTACATGCACTGGAAGTAGGAGAAGGTGAACAATAATGTGGTTCTATAGGAGGAGTTTAAGGTGGCTTTCCTCAACTGGTTCTTTTCTCTTTAACTTAGAAAGGCCAAAATGGTGGAGTTCATCAATTTCGAGCAAAGGTCCATGAATGTAAGGGAGTATGCCCTCAAGTTCAACAAACTCTATAAATATGCTCCACACTTGGTTGCTGACCCAAGGTAAAGAATGAACAAGTTTGTATGGGTGTATCTAACTTGGAGAGTCAGGAGTGCTGGCCAGCTATGTTGATTAGTGACATCGATTTGTATAGCTTGATGACTTATGTCAAGCAAATGGAGGGGGAGAAATTGAGGAAGAGAAGGGGTCATGAGGCCAAGAGGTCCCATTTTGATTGTAAGTTCCAAAGTCCCAAGGGCGGCCGATTTCATCAAGGTCAAGGGTCTTCTTATGCTACTGGTAAAAGGTTTGCTAATGACTACCCAAGGCCCCAAGAGGGTGGTGGTGTTATGCCTAGACTCATATGTCAAATGTATGGTAGGGATCATGATGGCCCATGCTTGAGGGATACAAATAGTTGCTTTGGTTATTGGGAAATAGGCCATAAGGTGATAGATTATCATCAAAATTGCAACTGAAATGACCCTAAAAAGTGCCTGAAAATGTTCCTCGAATGTGCCCGAAATCATAATTTTCACATATTTCAAAATCCATATGTGATATTAAAAATTTGACTTCATATTCTATTTTAGAGAAAATGAATCGTAATTTCATTTTCCCAAAAATTGAATTCCAGAGATGTTTTCGCGCCACTAGCACGACGCGCCAAGGGCGCGCCTCAGTACAAATTTTGCCCTGTTTGTCTATCTCAGTCCAAGGCCTTTGGGTCTTGGGCCTAAGTGTTCTTATGCGTGAAAATGCCTATACATAGCCTTATTTCACCCTCATATCATTCAAGACATTTCCAAATACTCACTCAAATACATAGCCAATATTTAATCACCAAAATTGAAGTATCAAAACTCATTCGGATCTTAAGATTCTCAATCAAGCTTGAAGTCTCAATCTCCAATCTTCTACAAGAGTTCTACAAAGTCAAATTATGTGGGTTTAATTCATGGTTTCCTTCCACCCATGATGCATAAGATCTCTTTTACCTATAATTTCTTGATTTAAAGTTGATTTACTCATGGTCTTACCTATTATGAATTTCACTACCAACTATGTTGGGGTTTAATGAAATTATGGTTATTTTAACATGTTTTGAGATATGAATCTATGATTTATTGTGAAATTTGATGAAGGGTGTTGATTTGTTGCTATTTGAGCATGTTATGAAGTATCTATTAATAGTTTTATATAGAATTTTCCAGCATGATTTCACTCTTGAATTGTATGATTTTACAGTAGCACTACACACCCGTCATGTGTTTGATAAAATATCCAAATTATGATTTCTTGATTAATTGAAGGTTCAATGCATGTCTTATGTGTTAAATGACTATATGATGATGAAATGAATATATGAATATTGGTTTCTTCTATATAGTGTTGGAATGTGATCATGCCCTACTCGGGAGTTGCGTGCCAAGGTAACAATATTGAGGGCCTTATACCATGATAACCATATTGAGGAGTTTGTACCTTGATAACCATGTCAAGGGGTTTGTATCTCGATCACCAAGGGTGGTAGGTTGTGACAATCCTATAACCATTTTAGGGGGTTTATACCTTGACAACCATGTTTGAGTCTTTGTACCTTAGTCACCAAGGGTGGTAGGGTGCGATGATCCACCAATAGATTAATGGGGTTAGTACCTTAATAATAAGGGTGGTAGGGTGCGATGATCCACCAATACAATAGTGGTCGATTCTTGCACATGTATTATGTTCTATATAAGCATGATTTATTACATAGCATCTCACATTCATGCCATATTATTATATGCTAATCATTGTCTATGCTTATGCATTACGATTATGTTCTTATCTCTTATTGCATTGCATCATACATATATAGTACATTCAAACAAACTAACGCATACACTATGCCTACATGATGTCACCATATAGGAACCCATTCCCCACTTGATCCTCCTCCTCCATATGGCTAGTACGACTTCTCCCAAGCTCCTCAGCGAGTCCTCCATTTTAGGTACGACGCTTATGGTCTCATGATGTGCTTCTAGACTATCTCTTTTATGTATATATTGACTATAAGGGTGACCCCAATAGGTTGTCTTGGCCCCCGCTGTTATCGATGTAGTAGAGGTTTTGTTGGACATGTCATATGTAATGTTATGAGCTTTCACTCTTTCTTGACTCTTGATGTTTATGATGTGGATGTTGTCCCTTAGCCCTATCATCCTTATTCTACTCTATTGTTATTGTATTTTATTGTTGTCGTGACCAAGGATGTATAATGATATGTTAAGAGGCTTGCTTGGGGTTGTCACGTCTAGGCCCTAGGCTTGGGTCATGAAAAATTTTGTATCAGAGCACTAGGTTGTTAGATCATCGGAGTCTAACACACTGCGCCAATTAGAGTCATATTCATGATTTTGTTATGTACCACAACTATGAGTTAGAGGCTATGAGGCATTTTTGAAATGTTTCCCTTCTTCTTACTCTATGTCATGATATAGAAGTTGAGGTAAGGTGTTACCCCCTAATGATTGTCATTTGCTATGCTAGATCATGCCTAACACAAGAGGACGAAGGGCCAATCCACATGACGACCAACCGGCTAATTGAGAGCTTCGGGATGCTTTTACTTTGGTTGCACAAGTTGTAGCTAACCAAGCCAACAAAGGGCCCAAAGCCCCTCATGCTCCTATACTGACATCTCTGGTGCGAGATTTCATGTGGATGAACCTTTTGGAATTCCATGGGTCAAAGTTGAGTGAGGGACCTTAAGAGTTCATTGATGAGGTTTACAAGATCTTTGCTGTCATAGGTGTGAGGTCGAAAGATAAGGCAAAGTTGGCATGAAATGATCCCAAAAGTGCCCAAAATGTGCATTGAAAATGCTTAGAATTTTAAATTCCATATATCTCAAATTTATTTGTTATTTCAAAAATTTGACCTCATATTCTTGTTTAGGGGGTTAAAATTATGGGGAGAAGGGTCTAACCCCTATTTTACAGCAGTCGTGTCAAAATTTGAAAATCCCATATTGTAATTTCTAGTGAGGTTTTCGCATCACCTCTGCGACGTCCCTCTGCCTATTTTGGGGATTTTTTTTAGTTCGGTTTAAGGCTTCTTAGTCTTAGGCCTAAGTGTTCCCAAATGTGTTTCTACCCATACTTAGCCTTATTTCAACCTCATATCATCCTAAAAATTTTCCAATACTCACTCAAACACTTAGCCATATTTTGACTCCCAAAATTCATGTCCCAAAACTTCATCCCAAGATAAGGTTCTCCTTCAACGTTCTTCTTCAAGCTTCAAGTCTCTATCTCTAATATTCACCAAGTTCATCTCTAAGATAAGGTATGTGGGTTTCTTTCATGGGCTCCTTTCACCCATAATGCCCAACTTTCCTTTCACTCAAATTGCATGATTTAAAGTTAATGTCCAAATGGGTCTTGATCACTATGAAATTCACTGCACATTATGTTAAAGCTATGGGAAAATGTGACTATTTTGCTATGCTGCGAGCTATGAACTTTTGATCTATTGTAAGATATGAGGAGGGGTTTTGATGTATGATGCTTGCAGGTGTTGCCAAGTGTAGATTGATGGTTTTACAATGGATTTTCTTGATTTTCTTGCATAATGTCACCTCTATATTTCATTGTTTTATACTAGCAGACATACCCTCTAAGTGTTCGATAAAATATTCGGATGTGGTTTCTTGAGGAGTTGAAGGTCCAAAGCATGAGATATGATATAATTTACTATATGATGATGAAGTGAGCTTATGTACACAATATACTCCATATAAAGTGTTGCATTAGACCATACTTGATCCGAGGGGATAAGAGCCCAGCTAACCAAGGTAGGGGTTTAAGGTGCAATTATCATCAATCATGTGAGGCATTTGTACCACACCACATGGGTGATAGGTGAATCCATCATCAACCACCAAGGGGTTCGTACATTGAAAAGCTAGCTTGGTCTCTTCTACACATATGATACCCTATATGAGCATGAGTTACTTAAGCATATTTTTTCCTTATGCATCGATCATACATGTCATATTGTAATATGATGTCTATTAACTATTGTTATGCATTTTAATTATGATGTTCATCTCTTATTACATTACATCTTGCATACTTAGTACATTCAAATATACTAGTGCATACTCTATACCTAATGATGTCACCATGTAGAAAGCAGTGCCCAATTTAATCATCCTCCTTCTCCACGTGGCAAGTTCAATACTACTCAAGCTAGTTGGTGAGTCCTCCAATTTGGAGACCTTAGTCTATGTTGCTCTTATTAAGTTTTAGGACATTCTTCCTTATGTTCTATTTTGACTATGAAGTTGAGCCCGGTTGCTATATCTTAGCCACCACTTTTGTCTATGTATTAGATGTGTTTGTTGGACATATTATGTATCTATGATGCGAGCTTGACTTATTTCTCTTAATTTTAATGTTATGCAAGTTTTACCTTAGTCCCATTGCCCCTATACATACTCTTTTATGTTGTTTATATGCTTTTGTGACCAATGATGTGCAATGACAAGTTAAGAGGCTTCTTTGGGTTCCTCTGGGTTCTTTATTCCCCGTGTCACGTCTAGGCCCTGGGCTTGGGTCTAGAAAAACTTGGTATCAGAGGACTAGGTTGATAGATCCTCGGAGTCCAACACAGTACGTCAATTAGAGTCTTATTCATAGTTATGAAGTGCGCCATGACTATGAATAGGATGCTATAAGATGCTTTAGGAAATGTTTCCCTTCATGTTCTAAGTTGTGCTATAAGATTGTGGTAAGTTTTTCCCCCTTACGATTGTTCCTTGCTATGGTAGTCATGCCAAACACTCGACTAAGAAGGGCCCAAACTCAAATAGAGCAACCTATTAATGGTGAGATTCGAGATGCTCTCACTTTGCTTGTGTAAGTTGTGGCAAACCAAGTCTATCAATGGGCCCAAGCCTCTCATGCTACTACCCCAGGAGCTAGGATAAGAGACTTCATGAGGATGAATCCTTCGATATTGTATGGGTCAAAGGTGGATGAAGATCTATAAGAGTTCATTGATGAGGTCTACAAAATCTTGGATATCATGGGTGTTGGGCTAAATGAAAAGGCAGAGTTGGCAGCATATCAACTCAAATGGGTAGCCCAAATTTGGTATGACAACGGAATGGTGAGAAGGGAACTGGTAAGGTAGAGCTTTTGGAAGAGTTCAAATTAGCTTTCCTTAATTAGTTTGTCCCTCTTGAGCTTATGAAAGCTAAGATGGTAGAGTTCATGAACTTTAAATAAGGTGCTATGAGTGTGACGGAGTATGCCCTCAAGTTTAATCAACTTTCAAAGTATGCCCCTCATTTGGTGGCCAATCATAGATCTAGGATGAATAAGTTATCCGACTTAATAAGTGAAAAATGCCAGTATGCCATGCTAATTAACAACATGATCTTGTCTAAGTTAATGACATATGTTGAGCAAATGGACGAAGAAAAGTTGAGGAAGAGAAGGGGGAATGAGGCCAGGAGGGCTCGATTTGAGGGTAAATTCCAAAAGGTTTCTAGATTTCATCAAGGCCAAAATCCTACTCATGCTACTAATAGGGGGTTTGCCAATGACATCCCTAAGACACAAGGTATTGGTCATGTGCTCATGTAGATGTGTTCCCTAAATATAAAAGGGGTAATGGAGGCCCATATTTGAATGGTTCTAATGCATGTTATGAATGTGAGGAGCTTTATCATAAGAAGGCAGATTATCCAGAAACCATTGTAAGGGCAGGGGTGGAAATACGGTCCTTTGAGTAGAGGTGGTCCTCAAGTTGGTGACCAGAGACAAAATCGATTTTATGCACTACATGGGAGATTGGGGGTTTGTGAGATCCCCAATTTGTTACCGATATGTTAAAAATCTTTGACTTTGATGTGTATGCTTTGATTGATCTGGGTGCTACTCTCTACTTTGTTGCCCCTTTTATTTCTAAAAAGTTCCACTTTGTCCCCAACTTGTTGCATTAGTCAGATAAAGTGTCAACTCCTATTGGTGACTCTATTATTGCTAGGAATGTTTATAGAAGTTATCCTATTTGCATTTTTCATAAGTTGTTGCCTTGTGATCTTGTTGACTTAGACATGGTAGATTTTGATGTCAATCTTGGGATGGATTGGTTTCATGCCTACTATGCTTTTGTTGATTGAGAACTCATAGTGTCAAGTTTCAATTCCCTAATGAACCTGTTCTTGAGTGGGAAAGTCAAGATATAGTGGTCAAGTTTCATGCATTAAGGCCCATAAGTTGATCTCTAAGGGGTGTCTTTACCATCTTGTGAGGGTTAAATATGTAGAGTCCAAAGTCATTTCCATTGAGTCAGTTCTGACTGTAAATGAGTTTCTTGATGTCTTCCAAAATAACCTTCCCGGTGTTTCTCCTAAAAGGGAGATAGATTTTGGCATAGATCTCCTTCCCGATACTTAACCTATCTCTACTCCCCCTTACCTTATTGCCCTAGTGGAGTTTAAGGAGTTAAAGGAACAATTGAAAGATTTGTTGGAGAAGGGATTTATTAGACCTGGTCAATCACCATGGGGTGCTCCAGTGTTATTTCTGAAAAAGAAAGATGGGTCACTTAGAATGTACATTGACTACCGGCAACTCAATAGGGTCACCATCAAGAAGGATTGATGAGTTTTTTGACCAATTGCAAGGGGCTAGCTTCTTCTCTAAGATTGATCTTCGGTTCGGGTATCATAAAGTGAGGGTGAGGAGTGTGATATTCCCAATACGGCCTACTAGACTAGATATGGGCACTATGAGTTTGTTATGATGTCATTTGGATTGACCAATGCACCATCCATCTTCATGGTCCTAATGAATAGGGTCTTCAAACCTTACATTGATTCCTTTGTTTTGGTCTTCATTAATGATATATTGATCATATAGTAGGAAAAAGCATATGGGTCATTCGAGGGTGTAGTTGCAAATATTGACGGAGGAGTTACAATATGATAAATATGATAATTGTGAATTTTTGTTGAAGGAGGTTGCATTCTTAGGTCATGTGGTGTCGGAAAATGGTTAGGGAGGTACATCAATTGGCTAGATTGAGGGTTAGGTTAGAAGAGATTGGTGGTGATGGTTTTGTGGTTGTTGATGGGTCTAAGTCTTCTTTTTCTGATGAGGTCTAAGTCTTCTTTTGTTGATAATGTGATAGCAAAACAAGACCTTAACTCCTCGTTGCTTGAATTGAAGGCCTTAGTAAAAGAGGGCAAAGTAGAGGTTTTCTCCCAAGGGCGATATGATGCCCTTAGGTACCAAGGTAGGTTATGTGTGCATTGTATTGATGGTTTGAGGGAGCAAATTCTTCATAAGGCCCACAATTCTTCTTATTCTATCCACCCTGGTTCTACCAAAATGTATAGAGACTTGAGAGATGTGTATTGGTGGGGAGGTATGAAGAGGGACATTGCCAAATTAGTTTTTGTTGCCATAGTTGTCAATAAGTCAAAGATGAACATCAAAGGTTGGGTGGCCTAACCCAAGACATAAAAATCCCAACTTAGAAGTAGGAGGTGATTAATATGTATTTTTTGATTGGGTTGCCTAAGACTAGAAATGGTTTTGATCCCATATGGGTTGTGGTTGACAGAACAATGAGATCAATCCACTGTCTACCAGTTAAGACCATATATGGGGCTGAATAGTTGCAAGGCTATATATCCATAAGTTTGTGAGGTTTGCATGGGATTCTTTTGTCCATCATGTTTGATTGTTGTTCACAATTCACTTCACCCTTATAGAGGTCTTTTCAAAAGGGTCTTGGTACAAACTTTCACCTTAGTACAACCTTTCATCCCCAAATGGATGGACAAGCCAAAAGAATTATTCAAAGACTTGAGTTTGCCTACAACAATAGCTATCACTCTAGCATCGGTATGGCTCCTTTTGAGGCTCTTCTTGGGAGACATTGTAGATCACTGGTTGGTTGGTTTGAGGTTAGAGAGGTGGCTTTATTGGGGTCATATCCTTTCAAGAATGCTCTTAAGAAGGTGAGGATGATTAGTGAAAGGTTGAAAATGGCCCAAAGTCATCAAAAATGCTATGCCAGTGTGAGAAAAAGAGACCTTGATTTTGAAGTGGGTGATTAGGTTTATTTGAAAGTTACTCCAATGAAAAGTGTGGTTCATTTTGTTAAAGAGGGAAAGTTGAGTGCGAGATATGTTGGTCATTATAAGGTCTTGAAGAGGGTTGGCAAGGTATCTTATGAATTGAAGTTTCCTAGGGAAATGAAATTGTTCATCTGGTGTTTCATGCCTCTATATTAAGGAAATGTGTTGGTGATACTAATGCTATTGTGCATCTTGATGTTGTGGGTGTTGTTGCGAATAACTTGACCTATGAAGAGGTTCAGTTCAGATATTTGATAGGCAAGTAAAGAGATTGAAGAATAAGGAGGTGGCATCCGTTAAGGTCCTTTAGAGAAACCAACAGATCAAAAGTGCTACTTGGAGTCCTATGCAGACAAGCAAAAGCAGTATTCTTATCTTTCATGTTTTGCCCCCTATGTCATTCATATGCATTCATGTTTAAGTTGACAAGTTATAATGATTTTACACGTATGCTGAGGTTTTGAAAATGGTGTTTTAAATGTAATGTTGCATTCTTATTGGGGATAATTTTTTCATGGTCACTCTTGTCTTGTATGTCTCTTTTAGATGCGGGGACAAATGTTTCCAATGGGGAGATATTGAAACCACACTAAAAGTGTATGAAAACATTCATCAAAAATACGCAGAATTTTAAATACCATATATCTTAAAATTCGTTTGTTATTTCAAAAATCCTACTTATATTCTTCAGGGGGGTCAAAATTAGGAGGGAAAGGGTCCAACTCCAATTTTAGAGAAACTGTATCAAAATTTGAAAATCACATGGCGCAATTTCCAGTGAGGTTCGCGATGTGCTTCTGCCTATTTTGGGGACTATTTTTAATGTTTGGTCTAACACTTCTAAGTCTTGGGTCTAAGTGTTCCCAAAAGTGTTTTAACCCATACTTAGCCTTATTTCACCCTCATATCATATGCTCACTTAAACACTTAGCTGTAACACCCCACATCTTACAATACTAGTACTATGCAAATTAAACATGATATGGTTTAGTCAAACTAGCACCCATTTTAAAAGTTCTTGAATTTCATGTTAGAGGGTGATATGTGCATCTAACACTTAAGAAGATCGATTGCATATAAGTTTTATGTCAAATTGAGAAGATCAAGGCCCTAAACAAAGTTAGAGAATTGAGGTGCTTGTAGGTCTCAAGAAACTTGCAGGTGAATCACCTATTTGCTTAGCTTAAGTTTTCTAGCTAAATGGAGATGAGGCCCGACGTCTAATTTATCCAAGTCCGATTATGAATAAAGTCCATGTTAAGAGTGTAACTTTAGCCTATATTTTATCAACGTAAATGGACAATACATAAATCACAAGATGAATAATAAAAGGGCCTAAGTACATCACAACCCACTTAACTAATTAGGACAAAACTAAGTGAAGAGGAATTAGGAAGATGGGCAGCCAAGGCCCATCAACTTTGAGACCTATTTAGGCCTATGCATGAGGGACAATCTGCTGCATCTCTAGCTTATTATTATGTATTAATATGTGGTCAAAATATCAAGATAAAGTCGCCCAAATAGACCCTCTAAAAGGGCTCAAAACAGCCCCTTAAGTCATTTCACTTTGGAATAATTTTTATCTTTCCTAAAGACTGTTTTTTCCTCTTTACTTAACTTCACCAGGTAGCCAATACAACACTCTAGGGTTCTTGAAGGAAACCTAAAACTTGAAGTCTAAGGTAAGTAGAAATATCCATGTATTTGTTATATTTATCCCTTGATAAACAAGAAATATATGCTAGTTATGCTTGTGAACAAAGGTCGGACAACATGTGCTTAGAAAGTTGCTGTACACTTACCTTTTTTTAAGTGATTTCTCTATGGACTGTTGGTTGTATTATGTAGAGAATTTGATGTTCTTATTATGTTTTAAGTTATAGATATTAATCTAAGGTTCCTAGCCTGATTTTGTTTCATCTAAAAACGAATTTTATTGTTCTATCTTAAGTGTGATTTTGATTGGAACTTGTTGGCTGATGGATGGAAGGCTACTGCCTCACGTCCTTCATGAGTACTTTAGTACTTTTTTGAGAATGTTTTAAGGCTGTTTTTATGTATAGATGTGTTGAGGACATTTTGGGTAAAGTTGAAATAGGTTCGGGATTGTTGACGTCGAAATGCAGCGAGAATATGAATATGATATTGCCTATTTGTGTGTTGTGCAGGATTGTTACGTCTTGTACCTTGTGAAGTATTATAAGACTGGTAAGGGTCTAAAACAAGATGTATAGACATGTACATAAGAATGGTTGTTAGAAAATACGATTATAAGTGAAAAGGTTGAAGGAATGCCTTTGGGTCGCTAATTATAATCTTGTTGCCGGGGTCTTAGTTTTTATGATATTGGGCTACCAAGAAGTGTTTATTTGCTTGTAATACTAGTCTTATTTCATAATTTATTGTAGATAAATTTTTAAGGGAAAAAGTGCTCACTCCAAGGTAGTAACAAGGTCATACAACAAGGTATGTAAGGCTACTAGCTTTTGTATTACTTGGCATGAAACTTAGGTTCTTCCTTAGTACATAGAGGCTCTTATCTACTCCGACTAACAAATAGCCATGTCTCCACTCTTTCACATGTTCATATGCTCCCATACATAGTAACTTTCAAACTTGCATACATACTTGGATTTCAAGATACACGAATTCGTTCTACTAAATAAAGTTCATGTGTTGTTCTACCTCCTAGGCATTTCATTATTTATGTAACCTACTTCTTTTAATTATGGTGTTTTATTTTGCGATTATTTACATATCATATGTTGTATCTATAGTCCTCCAATTACAATATTATGACCACCAAAAGAATCATCTCAAAAGTAATTGAAGGATAAAGTATATTGCTTATTGATGGGTGGTAACCCGAGGGGTGGAAGAATCACCTAGCTAGGGTCCATCCTATCACAGGGGTAACCCAAGTAGTGAAAGGAAAAGCCTAGCCAGGGTCGATCCCGATATAGATTTACCACTAATCATCTAGTCATTTGTATTACTTACTATGCACAGATTATACTGTAAAGGTAAAGTAATAAAAAACCATAAAGTATATGATCCCACAGTATAACTAATGTTGGTCTGTTATTCTACACCAGTGCACAATTTCAGTTGAGTTGCTACTTTATATATAGTATGTTTTACCTTACATATTCAGTACATTATATCATACTAACTTACCTTATGGGGGACCTACATTTCATGTTGTAGGTACAGGTGCAAGTAGATATTCCCAATAATAGTACAGGATATCCAGCTGTTGTTACCAAGCTCCAGGTTGCTTCGGAGTTTTTTGTATATCTAGTGCTTATATTTTTGTATCATATAGTTAGCCGAGGAGGATCCTATCTCGACCCTTATTAGCTACTTTTCTTTATCTGAAGGCTTTATAGACTATGTAAATTAAATTATAATCGTATCTCGTACTTTAGATACCATGGCCCCAATGCCCTAGCCATAAGCATTTCCTTTTGGCTTGTTATTACTGTTTACTTTCTTAAAGGCAAGTTGAAATAGAAATCCCTTATAATATGTATAGAAAGCACATAGATATAGGTTGGTTCTCCCGGACCTTATTGGCAATGGGTGCTAGTCCGCCTTAATGGGACTTTGGGCATGACAAAAGTGGTATCATAACGGGTCATCCCAGGAAGTCTACAAAGCCGTGTCTATGTAGAGTCTTGTTTATCAATGTGTTGTGCTCCACATTTATAAGCAGGAGGCTATGTGGCATTCAGAAGTTGTCACTTTCTTTTTATTCTTTAGATTGTGCCATAGAGCTAAGTGTAATAAGTGGATTATGTCTAACTTCTAAATTATTTTGTGTAGCAAGTATTCCAAAAACCAAGAAAAACAAAAGTAAAGGGAAGGAAGTAGAAGTGGTTGTTGGTATACCCAGTTAGGTGAGACAACGAAATGTTGCTTAAGATAAGTCTCTGTCATAGACATCTCCAACTCCTTTAGTTCGTGATGACCCCAAAAGTAGTGAAATTCCCCCAGAACCACCTGTCTATGCTATCGTGCAGGATCAAAAAAACACAGTCCAGCTATTGACTTGTATAGTTGTTGGCCAAGGTCAAAGAAATGAAGGTCCAGTTATAGGTGCAGGTGGTGTAAATAGGGAAGCTTGCACGAGTATACATGATTTCCTTAATTTGGACCCTCCATTCTTCCCTGGGTCAGATCCTAATGAAGATCCCCAGGACTTCATTGATCAAATTAAATGCACTTTAGATGTTATGCATGTGAGTGGTACAGAAGCTGTCGAGTTAGCGACATATAGGTTGAAGGGTGTGGCTATATTGTTTTATGAAGCTTGGAAGCAATCTAAGGGTTTAAAGAGGTATTTCTTGACCATTACTTGCCATTAGAGATCCGAGAGGCCCATTGAGATCAATTCTTGAACCTCCACCAAGGGAATATGAGTGTGAGGGAGTATAGCCTTCAAGTTAATTCCTTGCCTAGGTATGCTCCTAATGTAGTTGCTACTATGGCAGCTAGAGTTCATTGATATGTGGATAGATTGGATACGTATCTTTTAGAGATTGTACCATTGCTTCCTTGAACAAAGACATGGATATAGCGAGAATGTAAGCTTTTGCATAGAATTTGGAGGATCAGAGGCAAAGGAGAAGGACACAAAAGTTAGAAAGAGCGTAATACAAGAGGGCTAGGTCTACAAAGTAGTTACAAGCCTCAGTTTTCTAATAGACCACCTAGGCCATCATCCTCCTACTCTGTAGCTAGTGCTCCACCATAACATCAAGGGTCTAGAAGTAATTAATTTGGTTAACGAGGTGAGGTACAAGGTACACAAACAACAGGGTATTTAGCAGGACATTAAATGACTTCTAAGCAGCCTTGTACATAGTGGGGAAGAAGTCATTCAGGTATATATCATGTTGGGATGGACGTTTGTTATTGGTGTGGTGCGCCAGGGCATATGATAAGAGATTGCTCGAGGAGGCGTATGGGTGATATAGCACAATCTACTAGGTCAGTTGTTGTATCATCATCGTTAGTTCCTCTATTAGGTATGGGTTAACAAGCATCTCTGGGTCATGGTAGAGGTGTAACAGGAGCAGCTAGCTTTAGCAGAGTCCAGAATCGCACTTATGCGCTAGGGAGTCGGAAAAATTTGGAAGTTTCACCTGATGTGGTCACGGCTACATTGTTCATCTTTTCACATAATGCATATGCATTAATTGACCCTAGTTCTACACTACCATACATCACTCCACTACTTGCTGGGAATCTTAAGAGAACACCCAAATTATTGAACAAACCATTTGAAGTGTCTACACCAACCGGTGAATCTATTATGGCTAGAAAGATTTATTATGACTGTGTAGTAACTATTTGTGATTGTGACACATCGACTGACCTTATTGAGCTAGAAATGGTGGCATTCGATGTTATAATATGTATGGATTGGTTAACGTCTTACTCTGCCACCATGGATTACCGAACTAATAGAATGTGCTTCCGTTTTCCAAATGAGGCAGTTCTTAATTCGGAAGGCAATATTGGGGCGCCAAAGAATAAATTTATCTCTTATTCTAAGGCCAAAAATATGATATATAATGGGTATATATGTCATTCAGTAAGAGTGAGGGATATGGAGGCAGAATCACCAACTTTTCAATCAGTTCGACTAGTGAATGAATTTGTTTATGTGTTCCTTGAAGAACTTCTAGGCTTACCTCGAGAACGAGAAGTAGATTTTGGTATTGACTTACTTCCAAGCACTCAACCTATTTCCTTCCCTCTATATAGAATAGCCCCAACAAAATTGCTTAAATTAAAAGAGCAGTTAAGAGATTTATTAGAGAAGGTTTTTATAAGACCTAGTGTGCCCCAAAGGGTGCAACAGTGTTATTTCTAGGCAAAAAGGATGGCACCTTGAGAATGTGTATCGACTATCGTCAATTAAATAGGGTGATAATTAAGAATAAATACCCCCTCCCCATGATTAATGATTTATTTGATCAATTATAGGGTGCCAAATGCTTTTGAAAATTTGATTTGAGATCAGGTTATCACCAAGTGAGGGAGAAGGAGAATGATATACCTAAGATTGCTTTCATAACATGCTATGGTCACTTTGAATTTCTTGTTATGTCATTTGGGCTAACGAATGCACCAGCAGTTTTTATGGATCTAATGAATAGGGTATTCAAGCCATTCTTGTATATATTTGTGATAGTGTTTATAGATGGCATTTTGGTATATTCAAGATCAGAAGAGGACCACGCAAATCACTTACAACAAGTGTAACAAGTTCTTCATGATCGACAGTTATATGCTAAGTTTTCTAAATGTGAATTTTGGCAAAAATTAGTGGCATTTTTGGGTCATAATTTGTCCGATGAGGGAATAAGGGTTGATTCACAAAAAACAGAGACTATGAAAGATTGGCCATGACCAGTGACACCCACGGAAGTTCAGAGCTTCCTAGGCTTGGCAGGTTATTATAGGAGATTTATTGAAGGTTTTTATTCTATGTCTACACCTCTAACGAAGTTGACGCATAAGGCAACCAAGTTCCAATGGAATGATGCATCTGAAGGGAACTTTCAAAAGCTTAAAAATACTGCACCTGTGCTAGTACTTCCAGAAGGCACTGAGGGGTATGTAGTGCATTACAAAGCTTTAGGAGTTTGCTTACGGTGTGTGCTAACACATCATGGTAGGTTAATTGCTTATGCATCTATACAACTACGATCACATGAGAAAAACTATCCAACAGATGATCTTGAGCTAGCAAAGGTTGTGTTTGGGCTGAAAATATGGCACCATTATTTGTATGGGGTTCATGTTGACATATATATGGATCATAAGAGTTTATAATACATTTTTAAGTAGAAAGACCTAAATTTAAGATAGTGAAGATGACTAGATCTAATAAAGGATTATGACGTTGAAATACGATACCATCCGAGGAAGGCACATGAGGTAGCCGATGCTCTGAGTTGTAAGGAAATCATGAATACTGGTGATCAAGCTGTGGTAAGTCAAGGAGTGGCCAAGAATCTATGTCAACAGGCCAATTTGGGATTTCACCTTCTTGAAACTCCAAAGGAAGGGGTTATTGTACATAATGTAGCAGCGTCTTCATTAGTAATGGAGGTGAAAGAAAAATCATTTGAGGATCCTATTCTATAATAGCTTAAGGAAAAGGTGAGTCAGGGTATGATAAAGGGCTTTGACTTTACACAAAATGGAGTACTTTATTGCCAAAATAGATTATGTGTGTTTGATATTAATGGAATAAGGAAAAGGATAATGGAAGAAGCCCATTATTCCCGATATTACATCCATCTAGGATCAACTAAGATGTATCATGACCTAAAGGGAATGTTTTGGTAGGGAGGCATGGAAAAGGACTTTACCGAATTAGTGGCTCAATGTCCAAATTGCCAATAAGTGAAAGTAAAACACCAAAAACCAGGAGGTTATATGCAATGTATAGAGCTTCCAACATGGAAGTGGGATATTATCAGTATGAATTTTGTTACCGGGTTGCCTTACTTATTTTAGAAGTTTGACTCCATATGGGTAATAATTGACAAACTCATAAAGCCAGCACACTTCTTGCCAATCAGGAGTGATTATACAGCTGCAGAGTATACCAAGCTATACCTCAAAGAGATAGTCAAGCTACATAAAGTCCCAATAACTATTATATCTGACCGAGGAGCTCAATTTACTACAAAGTTTTGAAAGTCCTTCCAAAGGAGTTTAGGGACACAAGTGAATTTGAGTACAACATTCCATTCTCAAATAGACGGTTCAGCAGAATGCACCATTTGAACACTTGAAGATATATTGCAAGCTTGTACATTGGACTTTAAAGGTAGTTGGGTGGACCATTTGCCACTTACTGAATTTGCATATAATAATAGCTACCACGCGAGTATCAAGATGGCATCTTATAAAGCTTTGTATGGAAGGAAATGTAGATCGCCAATTGGATGGTTTGAAGTGGGTGAAATCACCTTGATTGGGCAAGATCTAGTATAACAAGCCATGAAAAAAGTTAAGGTAATACAACAGCGACTAGAAATAACCCAAAGTCATCCAAAATCATATGCAGATGCTAGAATGAGAGGACTGGAATTCTCA
>JAOTQJ010065821.1:0-13485 GCA_025642045.1 Solanum sejunctum | reverse complement strand
TTGAATAGCAAGCTTCAACCAACAAGAATTGCCAAGTTTGACAATTCTTAGCATGTGGGATGAGGTTTGCTCAACAATCCTCCCCTCAAACCAAGACCACACAATCTCGTGACCTCCCCTCTAGCGATTATCATTTTTGAATCTGCCACTATCTTGTACTGCCGCAACAACCTGCGAGACACGCCGCCTGACCAACCGTTCTTGTCAGGAAGACTTTCGACACAAGACATTACTGCAGACCTCCACATCGCTAGGTTGCACCATCTGATCTGCCAACATTTGGACTTTCCAGATGGAGAAACTAATCTTGCCATCAAACTTTTCAATATCAAATTTTGTAACAGAAGCCATCATGAAAAATTATCGTATGTATGAATAGTGACTATACATATGAACAGTGATCGTACAGTATTTGTGACTATTACGACCACGCTCTGATACCACTTGTTAGGGAATATGAGGCAATAGCGAAAGCGTGATAAGGATCGGGATTGATATTGAAAAGTATAAAATAAATTTGACAAGGTAATAAACGGATACACAAATTTAACATGGTTCACCCAATAAAATAGGCTACATCCACGGACGACAAGAAGCAAAATATCACTATAATGGAGAAGTGTACAACAAAACCTCACTGGGCCTAAGCACTACGAGGATATAATTTTTGTGTATCACTCAATGATATAAAATGAGTATTACAACACTCACAAAATACACAATGTGTATCTCACAGAATTCTGTGGCACTCTCTACATTTTTCTCTCCTCCTTCTGTGATAAACTAAGGAGCAAATGCTCCTTTTTATAGAAAAACGTTTGCAGCAAAGTTGACAACTTAAGCTGCCAACTTTGAATAGCAAGCTTCAACCAACAAGAATTGCCAAGTTTGACAATTCTTAGCATGTGGGATGAGATTTGCTCAACACTATATCTTATTCCATGTCACTTACTTCAACTAACACTTTTTGTCTATCAACCTCTAATATTCAAATTTACGTCGAAACACTTTTTCATACCTTATCTTATAAACTTGCAAAATTACCATATCTCACCAAACTCTAAACAATCATACACTAGAAAAATATTCAAACAAAGATAGAACATTACACAAATTCAGAGTCTATTGAGAGAAAGAAACAACAACAACAACAAGAAACTAAATGTAATCCCACAAGTGGGGTTTGAAGAGATGTGTATGCAGATGCAGCTGTACTCCTAACAACGGTCATGAGACTCAACCTTTATACTACAAATTTAGAAGCCATTTTCTTTTACTCATATAACTATTTGATTTAGTTTATCAAATCAAATGCTGGAGAAAAGTGAAAATATGTATAGCCAATCAAATATTTTTATCCTTGTTTGTAGAAAAAAGAAATGTAGAGAAATTTTAGGTCTCACCGAGTCACAAGTAGAAATATTGATAACACAAATAAAACTAATGGTATTTCAGATTGGGCAGCTGCTCCTGGACCACTTAAAAAGGAATATCTATTATTTGATCCATATCTCAGCATAAGAAGTTCAAAAGGAGCAATACTTGAAATGATCATAATCCATAAAATAATACCAATATTAATGAATAACTTAAAAAGATAGATATTACTGTTATACAGATGATCCTATACTAAATAAATAAGTATCTACTCTAAATGAAATAAGGTTTTCTTTTAAAAGTAGTTTTGTTCCATCTGCCAGAGCTTGAAGAATTCCTTAAAAGATCGGCATATTCAGGCAAGCTATGACTCGGGCACAAAAAAAAGTACATTATTCCTGAAGCTATAGAGAGGTTGTTTCCAACTATATATTGAGCAAGAACCATTTTATTTATATTGTATCCCATCATAGACCAATACCCCAGATCAAGAAAACATGAATATCTATCATTTATATGCAAACTTTGACAAAAACCAAGATCCAGATATTATACCTTGAATAAAATATGATCAATTGAAAGCTGAATATCTTTAAATGCCTCCCTAGCACAACGCCTGGCGTCCACGTTGTCCATATCTGCATCTAATATCTTCTGCCATTCCTCACTAATACCTGCAAATTTCACCTGATTCTCCATTACACAGCCCTCTCACTTCTCACTCAAATAAACCTTCTATTTCCTCACAAAAACAAACAAAAAATATAGGCAGAACAAAACTACAAAAACGCGAGCAATTTAATGATCAAAGTAGTAGTAGTCAATTTTAACACAATGTATCATGTAACACTTCTCTAGAAGGTGTAAAAATTAGAATTCAAAAGAAAAAGAAAAGTATTAGGGAATATAAAACTTTGACCAGAAAATTTTAGAGATCAAAATTTGATTACTGACCAAATGCCTAATTTAGGATGCATTACTTGAATATCCAAATGCAAATTAATACAAAAAATAATTCTCACATTTATTTTTATTTCTTCATTATTTTAAAAATATTAGTGCATGGTATGTGCAAAACACGTGTGTAGCACATCACGACACAATTATCTAAAGTAAAATATTTTAATAAGGAGCAAAAAGTTCAAACAATATTATTAGTTGTCCAAACCTTATAGTCATACAAGTTAACTTTATCTCATATAATTTTTTTTAAAACATTTTTTACCTATTTTTTGGGCATTTTTTAAAAACTTCTTTTGCATTATATTTTGGAAGATTTTTTTACTATTCTTTTTTGGATCAACTTTATTTTAGTTGGAAAAAGATTTTCCTAGTAGGAATTTAATTATAATAAGAAAATCTTCTCTATTTAATGTTTTTTAAATTTATTAGAGTTAATATTTAATATCATTAAAATATAATAATTAAAGAAAAATATGAAAAGATAATTTTTTCTAAAGCAAAGTCTTTTAATGAAGTACAAACAATTCAAACAATATTGTTAAGGGTTTTTTCGTGATTTTAATATAGTATAGATAATTTCATGTTTATCACTTTTAATATATCAAGAAAAGATAATTATTGGAGTATATCTTTTTCATATTTTGTTTATTAACATTAATTAATTATTTCCCTTGTCATTTTTTAAAATCAAATATTAAATATTAGGAGTAATTAATAGAGATAATATAGTAAAATTCTCTAATTATATAGGAGGGAGGGAGCCAGGGATGAAGCAAATACTTTTTCATCAACGTGCCTGCTTCAACAAAGGTATCTTTGACAAAAAAAATATTTTTTTGTTCTACTTTAATTTAATTGGCGTATAATTTTTTTTAAAATATGGAACCCACTTTAACTATAAACTTTAGTTTTCAATTTATATTCTTCAATCATAACCTTGTTATCAGTAATATTTGTGAATATTTTATAATTATTTTGAGTAAAAAATCAATAATTAATGTTGAAAAATACTTTAATTAAGAACATCTTAGCGGGCTTTTCCACATTAGATTTGCGCACCAAAAAAAATTAATTTACACCACACAAACATATACTGTAATTTACTTTGGAGTAAAAATATAAAATCACTTAGTTATTACCACTTAAAATTTATCAACATTGATAATATACATTTTACACTTAAATGAGATAATTTAACATCATTTAATCATATCACTTAAAAAAATTATAAATAAATATTAGGCTCATGTATTGCACTAGATTTTGATAATTAGTAATTATACCAAAAGATACTTACAGAAAAAAACTAAATAAGCCAAAATCTCTACTATTAGCCATTAGGACAAATGGGATGAAAAGATGTTTCATTTATTTTGCTCATATTTCCTGCTCAATATATTCATTGGCAGTATGTTAAAAGCATGAAAATATTAGACATATTATTTGAATTTTTTGTCCAAAAATAGTATAAACTTTCTGCTAAAATAATAGACAAAATTATTTTAACAAGTCCAACAACATAGCCGAAAAAAATTCAAAAACTAGTTTTAAAAAACAATTTTTTTAAAAAAAATTATAAAAAAAAATATAGCCCCAAAAGACTTTAAAAAGTAGACAAAGTAATCTAATAATACTTGAATTCCTTAAGTTTGTTGTAATATAATTGTTAATTGATATGCTAAGCCAGATTTCTCATATTTTGTAAGGAAAGAAACTATATCATCATCTCTTTTGGTTGATTATGTTATATATATCATTTACATATTATGTTTTCATATATCTATATGTATATATATATATTAACGTGGTGTACATGTGCAAAACACATACTTTAAATGAGTTTTTCATAAAATTGTAATCAATTTTTAACAAAAACTAATACAAGATTTAGAAAAACAATAAAAAGAAAACACTCACATTATTTGTAGGGAATTAGATTTAACCAAAATTTTGATTATTCTGATTGATGCCGATTAAATCCATTTTCCGACCGATTACTTTTTTATTCCGACGATTAATTATATGATTCAAATTGCTTGTCCCAAACCCTAAATGGGTTATGAAGCTTCCCTTCCCTTCAGTTGATTTCTCTTTTTCTCTATTTTGATTTTTTTAATAGACTGTCAAGTATTTAATTTGAGGCTTTTCAATGAAGGAACTGTTCTTATTACCTTTAGAATGTTGATAACTGTCTTCTTGATGTCAGACAATTCATTGATGTACTAAATAATGTGTACAACCAGAAAACTTGATAGATCACCTGTTGTTTACCAACTGTCTCACTTACCATTTCTATCCTTTCTACACTCTCCTGCTTGTGTTTTTTTTCAAATGTCACTGCTTCAAATGTACACTTCTATTTCATAATGAAAATTTAAAGAGATTTAACTTATTTATATCCAATGAATTGATTAGCATTGATTATTCTATGTTGTCTAACAGTTGAGACAGCTGCAAGTGCGATCAACATCCCTCCTTTCTTTAATGGGTCACCGCCTAGCCGAGCACTGCATTCACTGATTCATGATTTGTTCTTTGCAATTTATAGATACAGACCTTTTATTTCCCCACAAAAACAAACAAAAAATCTAGGCAGAAAAAAATTTCAAAGAACGTACTTTGCACGTGTATAGCGCATTAGGACCTAAAGTAGAATATTTTAAATGATGGGTAAAAAGTTTAACTATATTATTAAAGACATTTGTACTTTCAATATAGCAGTTGTCCAAACCTTAAAGCCTTACACATTAACTTTATCTCTCATTAAAAAAATATTTTTTTATCTATTATTTGGATAACTTTTCAAAACTTTTTTGCATTATGTTTTGGAAGATTATCGATTATTTTTTTCATCAATTTTATAAGAAATTTATCATCATTTAATCATGCCACTTAAAAAAATTATGAATAAATATTAAGTTCTTTTCCATCAATCTCGGATGGAGCCAAAGATTGACTATTTTTCGGCTTTGGAGTATGATAGAATAAAGCAAAATAACTCTTTAAACTATCTGCGCCTTCTTTCATTTGTGAAGTAGCAGTTAGTCAATGCAAGTTTTGACGCTTCTCATGGGTCATCTGGAAACAACCGTTTTTAAACATAGGGGTTAGGCTGCGTATATTCGACCCCCCTTACCCCGCAATGAGCGGGAGCCTTTTGAGGCACTGGTGTATGTTGATATGTTGATGATAATAAATATTAAGCTCATGTATTGCACTAGATTTTGTAATTAGTAATTGACTTTCTCATCTTTGAGTATAAATACTATATGTATATCGCTGCATGCCATTACACCTGGCATTAGATCTAAGTTGAATCTCTTTAAACTTTGATTGTGTAAACAAAGCGTACATTTGAAGCAGTGGTAGAAGAAAACAAACCCACCTCAGGATCGGTGTAACAAGGACAAAAATAGGTGAGTGGAACAGTTGGTAAGCAAACTGGTGAGGTATACACTCAAGTTTAATTTCTGCTACATTCATCAAGTTTTGATATCAAGAATAAAGTTATAAATTACAACTAGTTAACATATGAAAATATTAAGGTTGATTCCCACATTGACAATTAGTTGAAAAAACAGTACCTCTTCGAGAATGAGATCGAAAAATACTTCTACTTCTGCGTTTGAATTCAAGGCCTCGGCATAAAAAGTACTGTTCCTCTATAAAACCCCCAAATTAAATACAGAATGCTACTCCCTCTGTCTTAATTTTAATTTTAGAGTTCAACTGTGTAAATTGTGACTAACAGTATATTTTTTTATCACATTGATATGTAAATAATTGCCGAATTTAACTTTGAAAATCAGACAAATTAACTTTCGAAAAGTGCCAGATGACAACTAAAATGAAATGGAGGTGTAATCATTTAACAATCTATCAAAACTGATACAGAGAAAGAGAAATCACTTGAAGGAAAAAGGTTCAAAACCCCATTTAGGTTTTGGGAAAAACAACTTGAATCATACAATTCATCGTCAAAATCAGAAATTAATCAGCTGAACAATCGATTACATCGGCAGCATGGAAAAAAAGGACGACCATGACTCTTGACGGTGGTCGGTGAGATGAAAACTTTTAACGGAAAGTAGTTCCTCCTATTTTTATTTTTTGGAAAACCCTTGAGGAAGATTAGTCCTGCTTGATTTACCAAAAAAAAAAAAATATTCGTAAAGCAGAAACATAAATGCACATGCTTCTTCGTCTTGTTAATTATTGCTTTTGAGTAACTTCCTATAATTTTTTGTGAGTTCATTATCTGATGATCTTTTCTATCCATAGCTTACTTTTTGTTATCTCTAGCTCGATCTTATACTAGCTTTTCATTAGTCCAGTTTCAGTAGGGTTTTGTTTTTCCCTTTTTAACCCATTTCAGCAGTAGTAAGAGAATGCTTAGGTTTTCATTAATTCTCTCATTGTCAAAGTGGGGAGAAATTATAAGTACTGAAAAGTGAACTTGCTTAAGTACGCTGTGATTAAAAAAAGCATAACCCTCATATCTAGATAAACTTTAAAGTTGCATATCATAGAACACACAGCAAAAAGAAATAAAAATAAAAAATTGATGGACAGTGATGAAAACAAGAAATAGATTTAGGGTATAACAACTCATAACCTGAGAATTGCCCAAAACCACATAGCGAGACCAAAGACTATAATTATACATAATGTGAGACTCAACCGACAGAAAAAAGAACACACATACAAAAATACATAAACTGAAAGACTTCATCTTCCCTTGATTATTAGAACATAGATATTCTTCTGCAAGATGACCAAATCCACTCCCCGATAAATCTCTTTCAAGAGGAAGAGTTTTCATCCAATTCTTTCAATTCCATGGATGGTAGATCAGTTGAAGACAGTACCACTGGAAGATCAATAGTTTTTCTCTCATCAGGAACACAAGGAATAATTTCTGACACCACCTCTTCATTTTCAGGAAAAAAGTCAGCAAACATAGCATTAAAGTCGATGCCAGCATACTCGAAGTCACCTAATTCACCCAAATCAATAATCAGACCCATTTCCTCATAGTCCTTAACATCTAATGGGGGGATCTCCATTTCCACCTCATGAACTGGAGAACTTTTTTTTAAATATGTCTCCATTTCTTCCTCAATTAAAAAACTTTTTTCTGATTGTATCTTCATTTCTATCTCAACTGGAGAACTTTTTTCTAATTTTGTCTCCATTTCTTCCTCAAATGAAGAACTTTTTTCTAATTCTGTCTTCATTTTCACCTCAACTAGAGAACTTTTTTCTAATTCTGTCTCCATTTCCTTCTCAACTGGAGAACTTTTTTCCAATTCTGTCTTCATTTCTTCCTCAATTGAAGAACTTTTTTTTGATTCTGTCTTCATTTCCACCTCAACTGGAGAACTTTTTTTTAATTCTGTCTCCTTTTCCTCCTCAACTGGAGAACTTTTTTCTAGTTTTGTCTGCATTTCCACCTTAACATTCTTAACCTCTGCTTTCAGCTCCTCATCACTGCTCTCTTTACGAAGAGATCCCATAATACCAGAGAGAAGAAGAAAAAGAAGTAGAGAAAACAAAACAAAGGGAGAAGAAACTGAAAAGGGAAAGCAAAGTAAGAAAAAATGAAAAAGAAGAAGAAACGGTGAAAGAAAATGAAAGGAAGAGAAAGAGAAGACTATTTTGTGTTTGGATTGAGTGGAGAAGTGAGTGAATATATAATGAGGTTATCATTTTTTGGATTATATGCTTGCATCATAATCAGTACAGATACTATTGCGGAAGTGGTTTTACCACTAATATTAAAACTGATTACATGTATTATGTATTAAATCAATGAAGAGGTGTCCTAAAATAAGCTAGTTTACATAATTAAGATTATTTGAGTTTAACTTCTATATATGATCGATGCAAAAAAATATGATATCCAAACACTTCAATTAAGCCATGTTTCATTTGAAATTGAGAAAACTTGACTAATAGATAGAAGAAAACATCATTCACCAAACGTGAGAAACCTCTTGAGGCTGAAAGTGCATTAGATCGATAGAAGTTACATTACTCCTATCATATGTAAGTAAAATAATTGAATCATTAACCAAGAAGAACCAAAAGGTCCATAATTATTAGGGATAAATGCAACTTTCGATCTTTTTTCTTCATGTTTTCTTTTTTCTTTGAAGCAATATATACCCATAATTAAAAAAAAGATAGTTAAATAACAATGAATGTCAATAATGATATTCTTGTAATAACATTTGAAAGATTAAAGTAATTCAAATGTAGGCTAAATATGATGAGCCATTAAAATGACTTGAAAATAGCCATTAAAAATCTTAAATACAAATTATCATTTCACTATATTTGTAAATAAATATTTAAATAAAGGCCATTGCTAATTAATATTTAATTAATAGATGTTTATAACATTTTGATTATATAGGGACAATCATAATCCAGCTTTGAAGGTAAAAGTTTTTCATTAGTATAATATGATATGATTTCATTTAGACATCCAAACTAAGTTTTGTTATAATTGAGCATCTCAACCTCTAATAAAATAATAGAAATCAAGGTATTAAGGGATTGAGCATTTATCATTTGCCAAATTAGGCACTTTTGACTCAAATTTTAGAAACTCTTTTTGCTTGTGTTCTCATCGTCTATTAGGCGATTAAGTTAACCACATAAAATGTATCATTTCACCTTAATAAAGCCATAAAACCAATCACATTCTCTACTTGAGGCTGATATGTAGAATTTTTTTATCAAAGCAAGGCATTATTCAAACAATTCACCAAAATAATGCATTTTTTTTTGAAATTTTACGAAACTAGTGTAAAAGTATTTCTTATTAGCGTTTTAGGTTATATTTTATTTAATGATGTTAACTTAAGAAATATTACTATAAGTAACATTTTTAGCATAATACATTACTCATAGTAACGTTTTATAATACATTACTATGAAACATGTTACACCTAACATGTTATTCATGGTAACACTTCTGATCTTTCTATATTGAGAAAAATATATAAACATCACAATCACACTGATTTTTTTTAGCTATCACATTTCTACTTTGATGAAAACATGTTGTTTTTACCTTGTCTTTGCAGCCTCGACATTAATGTTGAAATGTTATTTATCACCAGATTCATCTTATTGTTGTTAATTATCAGTTCCCTTCGATGTCAAGTTCAATAAGCTGCAATTTTTTCTCAATCAACTTAGCTATTCTAAAGATATTACAGCTAAATTTGCAGGATTTGATTCTATATTCATAGGATTCGATAACCCATAATTGAATTCTTAAGAAACATTATTGTGAGTAAATTTTAGTTGTAAAATGTGTTTCATAGTCACATATTATAAAGTGTTATTGTGAGTAATGTATTATGCTAAAAACGTTATTCACAGTAATATTTATTAACATCATTAAATAAAACGTAATCTAAAACGTCACTGAGAAATACATTTATGCTAGTTTTGTAAAATTTTAAAAAAAACATATTATTTTAGTGAACTGATTTAAATAATGACTTATTTTGATAAAAAATTCTTGATATGTATAATTTAAAAATGATTATATTTTATGTAATTGATTTAATCATTAAAAAAACTTTAAATTTTAAATCTAAAGTGTCTAATTGAAACACCTTTTTCGAAGTGTGGTAATGCCTGTGCTGATGTAGAATTATGTGTGCTGTAAATAATAAGTGTTAGGTAATATAATCGACTGTTCGAACATTAATTACAAGAGTTTTTTCGCAACATCGAGACAGGAAACTAAATTCAAGGGAAATTTATGAAAGCAATTTTATGGAAGGAATGTCGATCAAATCGTTTAGAAACAGGTGAATCTGAACAAGCATTAAGAACCTTATTTTCTATTAACAGGGATTATTATAGTAGTAAAATTACGTTATTTTTAATTAGAAATTTTAGATTCGAGCCCTTCTTCAATGATGATCGCCTTGCAGTTATACCGTCCTGTTACACTACCTAAGAAAATGCATATTAAAGGCAAATTTATACTATGTATTGGTAGGAATGGCAACGGGGCGGGGCGGATAAGAGGCGGGTTTAGAGATATACGGGTGGGGATGGATTTAAAGTTATGTGGAGCGGGTGGGTGCGGGGCAGGTTAAAGAAGCTAAAAACTAAGACGGGGCGGAGCGGGTTGCTAGTTTAAAAAACCAAATAGGAATTCAAAGAAACTAATTCTTTGTAATTAGTAAAAATCAAGTTATAAACTTTTTATATTAAGCATTGACCTTAATTTTATTTTTTTCTTAAATTTAAACTAGACATGTCCTGTAAATTGTTAATTGTTAAAATGTTAATTACAAACTTTTAATTAATGGCTAAGAAAAAATTATTAAAATGTCAACTAAAACTAGTTAATTAGTTATTGAGACATTAATTAATAAAAAAAAGAACTAAATTCAATGAAAAATAAAAGAACTTTAAAATTTAAGCCTGGCGAATCTATGTACGGCGGAACAGGATGATTTAAAAATTTGTGGGTTGAACTCAACTCGCGCCCGCCCTATTGCCATCCCTATGTATCGCTGCACGCCATTACACCTGGCATTAGATCTAAGTTGAATCTCTTTAAACTTTCATTGTGTAAACAAAGCATACATTTGAAGTAGTGTTACAAGAAAACAAACCCACCGCTGGATCGGTGTAAGGAGGACAAAATTAGGTGAGACAGTTGGTAAGCAAAAAGGTGAGGTACACACTCTAGGTTAATTTCTGCTACATTCATCAAATTTTGATATCAAGAACAGAAACGAAAATATTAATGCTGATTCCCACAATGACAATTACTTGAAACAGTACCTCTTTGGGAATGAGATCAAAAAATACTTCTGCTTCTGCGTTTGAATCCAAGGCCTCAGCATAATTACTGTTCCTCTATAAAGACCCCAAATGAAATACCGAATGCTACTTTCTTCGTCCTAATTTCAATTTTTAGAGTCAAATTATGTGAACTTTGACTAAAAGTATATTTTTTCATCACATTAATATGTAAAAAGTTACAGAATTTAACTTTAAAAATCCGTCAAATAGACTTTTGAAACGCACAACATAATAATTCAAATGGAACAAAGGGAGTAAAGATTTAACAATCTATCAAAAAAATGACAGAGAAAGAGAAATCAAAGCTTCATAACCCATTTAGGTTTTTGGGACAAACAACTTGAATCCTACAATTCATCGTCAAAATCAGAAGTTAATCGGACGAACAATCAATTCGATCAGCAGCACGGAAGGGAAAAGGACCATGACTATTGACAGTGGTCGGTGGGATGAAAACTTTAACGGAAAATGGTTCCTCCTATTTTTGTTTTTTGGAAAATCCTTAAGGTAGATTAGTCCTGCTCCTTCTAGTTAATTATTGCTTTTAAGTAACTTTATATAAATTTTTGCAAGTTCATAATCTGATGATCTTTTTCTATCCATAGATAAATTTCTTCAACTAGCTTTTCGTTAGTCCAGTTTCAGTTGTTTTTCTTTTCCTTTTGAACCCAGTTTCAGTAGTAGTAAGAGAATGCTTAGGTTTTCACTGATTCTCTCATTGTCAAATTGGGAGAAATTATAAAAGTTGTATATCATAAAACACACGGCAAAAAAAAAAAAAAAAGAAATTGGTAGACATTGATGATAACAAGAAACAGATTTTGGGTATAATTAACTCAGACCAGGAGAATTGCTCAAAATCATAACAAGATCAAAGACTGTAATTATACATACTGATGTGGCACTCAATCGACAAAAACAAAAAGACACATACAAAAATACATAAACTGAAAGACTTCATCTCCCCTTGATTGTACAAGCATTGATATTCTTCTGCAAGATTGATCAAATCCACTCCCCGCCCTATCTGATCTCTTTCAAGAGGAAGAATTTTCATCTAATTTTTTCAATTCCATGGATGATAGATCAGTTGAAGGCAGCACCAATGGAGGATCAATTGTTTTTTTTCTCATCATAAACACAAGAAATAATTTCTGGCACCACCTCTTCATCATTTTCAGGAAAAAAGTCAGCGAACATAGCATTAAAATCAATGGCATCATACTCAAAATTGGTTTCACCTAATTCAACCAAATCAATTACCAGCCCCATTTCTTCATAGTCCTTGACATCTAATGGGGGGATATCCACTAAGTTTTTTTCTAATTCTGTCTTCATTTTCACCTCAGCTGAAGAACTTTTTTTTATTTCTATTTCTATTTCTACTTCAACGTTTTTAACCTCTATTTTTGTCTCCTCAACACCACCCTCTTTAAGAAGAGATCCCATAATACCAGAGAGAAGAAGAAAAAGCAGAAGTATGGAAAACAAAATAAAGGGAGAAAAATATAAAGGGAGAAGAAACAAAAAAGGGAAAGCAAAGTAAGAAAAAATGAAAAAGATGACGAAAAAGAAGAAGAAGCGGAGAAAGAAAAGGAAAGAAAAAAAAAGAGAAGACTATTTTGTGTTTGAATTGAGTGGAGAAGTGAGTGAATATACAGTGAGGAAAGCAAGGTGATCATTTTTGTATTATATGCTTGCATGCTTGACTCAGCACATAATCAGTAAAGACACTATTGCGTAGGTGGTTTTAACACTAATATTAAAGCTCATTACATGTATTATGTATAAATTCAATAAAGAGTTGTCTTAAATAAGCTAGTTTACATAATTAAGATTAGTTGAGTTTAACTTCTATATATGATCGATGTACAAAAAATTCTATTTAAACATTCAAATCAAGCCATGTTTCAATTGAAAATCTCAATCACTAATAAAGTAAAATAGCCACCTAGATACTTTCTTATTTAAATTTTTAATTGCATATGTTCTCATTTATCTATTTTAAGTAGAAAATTTCTAACATTTTCTACTTGAGGTTAATGCATATAATTTAAAGAAAATAATATATTTTATGTGATCAACTTAACAAATTTAACAAACAAATTAAAACACACGCAATTTTTTGAATTAAAAATATCTAATTGGAACATATCTTTTCATAGAAGTTGGTGTGTTTAATTTAAATAAGGTCTAAGTCTAAATAAAACATTCTGCTTTATTTAAAAGACTGATTATATATTTGTCTTTATTTTATATTTACAATATATTAAATAGTTTAGTTGTTAGAGGAGAAAGAGA
>JAOTQJ010065810.1:0-13485 GCA_025642045.1 Solanum sejunctum | reverse complement strand
TACATGAATTCTTGTTACTAAATAAAGTCCACAAGTTGTTCCAATTCATATGCATTTTAAAATTTACGTAACGTACTCTTATTATTGTCATGTTGTCTTATGTGATTATCCACATGAAACATGCTACATATATAGTCCTACAACTCTAATATGATGGCCACCAAAAGAATTATCTCAAAGATAATTGAAAGATACAGTATACAGTTCGATTTGTGGATCCCGAAGGGGTTCAAGAAGAACCTAACATAGGGACGATCCCAATACAGTATTACGGGTGGAGCCGAAGGGGTTCAGAAAGAACCTAGTATGGGGATGCTCCCGATACAGTTTACCACTAATCAGTTCGTCATTTCATTACAACTATACACAGATTTTACAGTACAGATTTTAAAGTAAAGGTAAAGTGATATAAAGGACATTAAGTACATGATTCCACAACATAACTAAGGGTGGTCCCTGATCATCTACAGATGCATGGTTTCATTTGAGTTATTACTTTATATATAGTATATCATGCCTTATATACTCAGTACATTATCCCGTACTAACGTCCCTTATGGGGGACTTGCATTTCATGCTGCAGGTACAGGTGCTAGTAGATCTCCCCAGTAGGAGTACGGGATATTTTGTTGCTGTCACCAAGCTCCAGGTTGCTTTGGGTCTTTGTACATGTCTAGAGATTACATATTTTTATTGCACAGTTTGCTGAGGCATGGCCTGTCCCGACCCTTGTCCGATGTTTTTCTTTATTTAGAGGCTTTGTAGACTATGTAAAGCACAGTGAAGTCATGTCTCGAAATTTAGACAATGTGGCCCCAACGACCTAGTCATATGCATTTCCTTTTGGATTGTTATCAGTGTTTATCTTCTTAAAGGCATGTCAAACATAGAAATCCCTTATAATATGTATAAAATGCATATAGTTACAGGTTGGTTCGCCCGAGCCATATCGGCAATGGGTGCCAGTCCGTCCTATGGGACTTTGGGGTATGACATTGGTAAATTTCTCATGAGTCTATGTATTGGTTGTGGGTTCGCCACTAACCATGGTTAGGTTTTATATCTTGATAATGACTACTTTATCCTATAAAAAGAACGTTCGACTTGGGCGACATAAGAGATTTTAGCGACGTTGTTGAGGAATACGGCTAGACTTAGTTAGATTCATGCAGTAATTTGAGTGTTAATCCTTAGTTCCCTTGTATTTTACTTTTATTTTATTTTCTTTGTAGGGTGTATGAGTTGTGTATGCCTAACACTAAGAGTCAAGGGAATCCTTTAACTCTATTTGATCCAAAGATACAACGAATTGTAAGGAGAATGGCCCAAGAAAATGCCAACAATGCGGCCAATGCAGACTCGAACCAAAATAATAATGATGATGATAGTGATGAAAAACCACCTCCTTTTGAGGACATTCCACAGCCTCAGGAGTTCAATGCTAATGCTTACCAATGGAATCAGTACAAGTTGTACCCTATGGCTATGGATGAGACTGGAGCCATTGTGTTGCCACTACTACTGCAAATTGAAAGTTCACAATTTCTAGTGGATTACTTCAGATGCTGCAGAACTGTGGGCTATTTGTGGACTTACCATCAGAGGATCCATATAGCCACTTGCACAATATGACATTTATTTGTAATAGTGTAATGGAAACACAAAATCTGTCTATGGATGCTATGGGACATCATGTATTCCCATTGTATCTCTCGAGAAATGCTATATTATGGCTATTTGAGCTCCTGTAGAGTTCAGTCACTAGTTGGGCAGATTTATAGAAGGCCTTTTTGGTGTGGTACTTCCCTAGATCAACGAAGCTCAAGTTGAAGGACCAGATCATAACTTTGAGCAACTTCCTGGTGATTCGATAAGCACTACATGGGATTAGTTTACTAACTATTTGAGGAGTGTCCCTTATCACAAGATAGTTGATGATAACTTAGTGGAGATTTTTTACCATGCCCTTGATAAGAATAGCCAGGTTTGTGTTAATACTATCATGAGGGCCATGTTTCAAGATCAACCATTAGCAAGGATGCAAAGCATATGAAGCAAGTGGTCAAGATGAATCATGCATGTGGGAAACGGGATAGAGCTTCCACGAGGAGTTCATGTGCTATCAATGTAGGTTCAAAGAAAGCCAAAATTAATGAAGAAATTATGTATCAACTTGCTTAACTTCTCACAAGCTTGGAGGTGGTAATCAAATAGAACCAACAATGTGAATGAAGTAGTTCATCAATATCCACATGCACCTATGTACGAGGATCATTACTATTTGGAGGACTCTTATTTTATGACTGATCTGCCTAGGAGTTTCCAGATCAATGCCCAAGGGACCAATCAGGACTATTGGTGCCAAGGTCAAAGAAAACAAGGTTAGAACTATGGTAGAGATGGGGCTTTCATAGAAAATTATGATTATTACTGTGATAGAAGTAGGGGTCCAGATACAAATTGGGGTCACAGAGAAGGCTTTAGAAATGGTCCTTATTTCCTACCACACAATCAGGATGCAGGTGTAGTAAATTCCAGATTTGAGGAGATGTTTGATCACCTGAAGAAGCCTGAGATGCAGGGTGAGACCCTAAGAGGCATGAAAACTGAGATCTCTAGTATTAATCAAAAGATAGAGTCTCATTTTGTGGATATTAAATATCTTGAAAAATAGTTTGGTCAAGAGTCAACTTAGTTGAATCAGCATCAAAAGGGAACAGTTCCTAGCAACACAGTGCAAATTTCAAAGAATGAAGGGCAATGTATAGTGGTTAAAATTATGAGTGGGAAGAGCACAATTGATCCTCCTATTTTGGTTGGTATAGACGATGTTTATGAGGATATCATAATAGATAAGGATACAAATGAAGGAGATGATTGTGCTAAGGATAGGGTGAGTCAAGCAGTTGAAGTGCCACAAAAGTTTAAGCCTATCCCTAGGATCCTCCTCCTTTCCCTTAAAGACTCAAAAACAGGGAGGAGGAAGGCAAGTTCAAGCACTTTCTCTCAATGCTAAAGCAACTATCTATCAATATCCTACTTATAGAGACATTGGATAAAGTGTCATCTATGCAAAGCATATGAAGGACTTGGTTACTAAAAAATGCACCATGAGTCATGAGCTTTCTCAAAAGCTTCAACGTTGCAGTGCTATCACTATGGAGTCCTTGCTTCAGAAGCATAAAGATCCAGGTACTTTCACCAAACCTTGCACTATAGGTATATGGAGTTCACAAAGGCACTATGTGATTTTAGTTCCAATATCAATTTGATTCCCTTTGCAGTTCATAAAGAAGCTTTGACTGGAAGCCCCTACAATTACTAGTATATGGTTATTGATGGCGGATAGAATAGTGAAGAAGCTTCTGGGGATACCCTATGATATTTTGGTTAAAGTTGAGAAATTTATATTCCTTGCAGCCTTTATGATCCTTGATTGTGAAGTTGATTTTAAAGTTCTTGTTATCTTAGAAAGGCCCTACTTAGCCACTGGTCGCACCTTAGTGGATATGGAGAAGGACCAACTCAAGTTCAAATTTTTAAAGGCAGAGGACATTTTCAAAGTGCATCAAGAAGTGAGGCAAGACAATGATATGAGAGTGGTTTCTATTATTGTGACTAATGATGATTTGAGCCAGAAGTGCCACTTGAGGTAAGATTAAGTGTTGACACTTTAGAGGTCGTGCTGATGAACTTTGACAGTGATGGTATCCCAGACTATGAGAAGATGGTAAATACTCCAGGGGTGTCTTATGGTCCTAGGGACCCAACTAAGCTAGAACTAGATTTGCAGAATCGGGAGTTACCACCTACAAAACCTTCGATAGAAGACCAACCAGTTTTAGAATTGAATGCCCTTCCAGGACATCTAAAATATGCATTTTTAGGAGCCAACAACACCTTGGCGGTCATAATAGCTATAAATTTGAGTGATGAGCAAGTTGATACCCTTGTAATGGTACTCAAAAAATTCAAAAAGGCCATCTAATCGATGATTTCAGACATTATTATTATCCCACTTGGAGTTTGTACACACAAAATCTAGTTGTTCAAGTACTACAAGTTGAGCATTCAGCATCAAAGGCAACTAAACCCTCTTATACAAGAAGTTTTGTGCAAAGAGATCACTAAATAGTTAGATGCAGGAGTAATCTACCTGATCGCCAATAGCAAATAGGTGAGCCCGGTGTAGTGTGTTCCAAAGAAATGGGGTACTATAGTGGTATCTGACACCAACATTGAGTTGATCACATACGGCTAGTCATAGGATGGAGGGTGTGCATGGATTACAAAAAGCTTAATGCCTTAACAAAGAAGGATCACTTTTCTATGCCATTCATGGATCTGATGCTGGATAGACTAGTGAAGAAGGGGTGGTACAACATTCTCAACAAGTATTCAGGATATAATCATATTATCATTGCCCCACAGGACCAAGAGAAGACCATATTTAAATGCCCTTATAGTACTTTCACATTCAAGAGAATGTCATTCAGGTTATGTAATGCCCCAACGATATTTTAGAGATGCATGATGTCAAATTTCTCTGACATGGTGGAGAATACTATTGAAGTCTTCATAGATGATTTTAGTTTGGTTGGAAACTCATTTGAGGATTATTTGAAACACGTGCATAATGTGTTGCGAAGATGCATAGAAAGTTATTTGGTACTAAATTGGGAAAACTGTCACTTCATGGTGAAAGAGGGTATTGTCTTGGGGCATAGGATATCTGGCAATGGCATTAAGGTTGACAGAGCTATAGTAGAGATGACTGAGAAGATCGTACTACCCATCTCAGCAAAGGGTGTGAGAAGTTTCTTGGGACATACATGATACTCTAGAGGTTCATAAAAGACTTCTTTAAAATTTCATACCTATTGTGTAAATTATTGTAGAAAGATGCTAAGTTCATGTTTGATGATGCCTGTTTGAAAGCTTTTGAAGAGTTAAAGAAGAAGTTGTCTCAGCACCAATTATTGTTGCTCTAGACTAGTCCAAGTCCTTTAAGATCATGTGTGATGCAAGTGGGGTTGATCCAAGTTGGTATTGGGATAGCATAAGGAGACGGTATTTCATCCCATATATTATGCCGGTAAACCCCTAAATATAGCCTAGAAGAATTACACTATCACAAAATAGGAGTTACTTGCTTTAGTCTTTGCATTTGAAAAGTTCAGGTGATATATATTAGGGGCCAAAGTAGTGGTGCATACTGATGACTCCGTGCTTAAATATTTGATAGCTAAGAAGGATAAAAAACCAAGGTTGATGTGATGGGTGCTTCTCTTGTAAGAGTTCAACTTTGAAGTCATTGACAAAAAAGGAATAAAGAATCACGTCGTAGATCACCACTCTAGATTGTAAGATGGAGCAATGACGAAAGTTAATGATGGAATGGAGATAAATGATTCTTTTCTTGATGAGAGTGAAACACCCCTCATGTTCTTCAAAATACCCTATAATAGTAATTTCAATATATCTTAAAATATGTGCCTCATTTTGAAAATTTGAGTTTATATTCTTGATCAATGGGCAAAATTAAGTGGGAGATTGGTATAACCCGAATTTTAGAACACCTATACTGAAAAATAATTTTTGCTAATTTTTCAATTTTCAACATCTGTCCGTGCCTAAGCCGCGACCTACGTGGGGCACGGACTAGTGTAAATCATGCTCCGTGTCTAGTTTGCATCACGCCTAGGGCGAAGACCAGGGTAAAATTTTCTCCAGTTTTCTTATTTTTTTCAAGGGCTTTGGGATAATAGCCCAATGCCCATTTAAACGTGAAATCTACCTTACTTAGCCATATTTCAACTCTATAACTCACAAAACTGTCTCTAAAACCTCTGCAAGACTTTATCAAATCTCTCATTCATATTAGCGTATCTCAAGCTCAATTTTTGAACTCAAGAACTCATCTTAAGATTGAAGTTTTCCTCAGCTAAATTCCAAGAAAATCTATGTTTGAGTTATGTGGGTATTCATCTATGGGTCCTTTCAACCATGGAGCCCAACCTTCTCTTTTAATGAAACTTACATGATTTCACATTGTATCACTTATGGATATCTTTTATTATGATATATAAACATAACTTATGTTAGGGTTTTATCAAATATTGATTGTTTATCCATGAATATCTATTTTAATATTACTCCATGAGTTAATTTATGGCTATTGAGATTATGCATGATTTGACCTATGCAAAAGTATGGTCTATGGTGAACTTTTAAGATGGATTTCATAATACCCAACTTAAGGGTTTTATTACAATGTTGGTGGGTTGATTTTGAATTGAGTACTCTTCTTTCAATACCCTTGAGTTGTATGATTTTGAACAAGTATCATGAACCCACCATATGTTTGATGAAATTACAAGATAAGAATTCTCAAGTTATCGATGAACTATTACATGATTTACAAGTCAAGTTACTTCTATGTATTGATTTCATGAAAAGTATCCATGATGTTACAAGTAACAAGTTGAGCCCTATTTCAAGATTTTTACCTCTTGTGAGCCATTCATGCCAAGACAAGGGATCATGAATGATTATTATTTACTCTCGTGTTCAAGTTTGGCTCACTAGTAGAGGTCAAGCATGTGAAAGAGCTACTCATTTCATGTTAACATATCTTACAAGTATTCATCTTATTATTAAACTTATGCTTATTTTGAGGTATTCCGTGGGATTAAACTTAGCACTGATTGAGGTTAAAATGAGGGCTCGACTCAAGAGGTCACTATATAAAGTCTTTAGTATCTAAACTATATGCCACCATAAGATTATTACATTTCCCTTGTTATACTAGTGGATCTATCTAGTTCATGTTATCATGTTTTGTTTGCCTTGGCAAGTAGACCACACTTTGCAAGGGGGTGTCATGCCCGGTCACCTATACTGAGGAGGTGTCATGCCTTGCATTCCAAGTTATAGTTGTTTGGTTTATCTCGATTAAGGTCTCCTCCCATATATATATATATTATCATATGCTAGTTGAATGTTCTACATGCAAGTTTTATTATAAGCATTGATCATAAATGTCATATTGAGATTGTATCCATTGATTATATCTTATGCACTTTGAATATATTGGCTTATGTCTTTGTTGCATTGCACCCCTTATACTTATACATTCATATGTATTAACACTTACTCTATGCCTACATAATATCACCATGTAGGAACCGGAGCTCCTTTTGATCATCTTTCTCAACATGGCTAGTTCGATCATTTAAAGAAATCTTTTGGTGGGTCCTCAACTTCTAGGAAAGTATATATATTATTCATGTTATGTTGATACTTCTTCTTTATGTTTGATACGAATTATTATGATGGTTAGACCGAGAATTATCTTGGTCCCCACTCAATTCTAATGTGGAGGTGTTATTGGATTCTAAGTTTTTATTTACATATGAGCTTGACTCTCCTAATGTTTCTAGGTTATTGAAAGACTTCCCTTAGTCCTGCTTCTTTTTTTTTGTACTTGGCTCTTGTTGATGTCTACTTTTCTTTTCGCAACCAATTACATGTACAAGATATACTAAGAGGCTTGTTTAGATTGTCTTTGGACTTTCATTCCCGATGTCACGTCTAGGACCTAGGCTTGGGTCATGAAAAGCTTGGTATCAGAGCACTAGGTTGTTAATAGTTCTCAAAAATTCAACACACCACATCGATTAGAGTATTATTCATGGTTGTGAAGCATTCCACAACTATGAATGGGAGGCTATGAGGCATTTTAGGAAATATTTCACTTTTTCATGATCTATATCGTGCTTTAGAAGTAGAGATAAGGCTTTTCCCCTAACTAATGCTCTTTGCTCTTCTAGAGCATGTCGATACCAAGAGGAAAGATATGGAGAGCTTGTACTCCCAAAGGAACAATCGGCCTCTTCCACTTCTCAAGCTTCTCAAGATTGAGGGATAGCCCAAGATGAGTTCTGGGATGCCATTACTATGTTGGCCTATGCTATGACCAACCAATTGAACCAAGGGTCCTAAGATCCTCATGATCCTACTCCGGCCTCGAGGGTAATGGATTTCACAAGGATGAACCCTCAAGAGTTTTATGGGTCCAAAGCGAAGTAATATCCCCAAGAATTTATTAATGAGGTGTATAAGGTACTAACTATCATAAGGGTAAATTCAGAGGAGAATGTGAAATTGGCATCCTACCAACTCAAAGGTGTGGCTCAAATTTTGTTTGCTCAATGGAAGTTGGATAAAGATAATGATGATACTATTCCTTGGGAAGAGTTCAAAGCTTCCTTCCTTAACTAGTTCTACCCTATTGAGTTTATAGAGGCTAAGATGATGGAGTTCAATAATCTGAATCAAGTTCCATGAGTATAAGTGAGTATGCCCTTAAGTTTAATAAGCTCTCTAAGTATTCTCCTCAATTGGTTGTTGAACCTTGATCCAGGATGAACAAGTTTATCTCGGCAGTGTCTAACTTGGTAGATAAATAGTGTTGTATCATCATACAAGTGAGTGATATGGAATTGTCTTGTCCTATGGCATATGCCAAACAACTTGAAGGGGAGAACCTTGGGAAGACAAGAAGTGGGGAGTCTAAGAGGGCTCAGTTTGAGGGTGGTTTCCAAGGTACCAAGGGTGGCTGTTTCCAAAAAGGCCAAAAGTTCCAAGGTCAAGGGTCCTCCAATGCTCCTAACTAAAGTTTGCTCATAATAGAGTGTCTAACACAAGGTTCCAAGGTGGCAATAATGGGATGACCGATCCTAAGTGCCAAAGGTGTAGGAGAAACCATGGTGGTTCATGTTTGAAGAATCTAATGCTTGCTTTGGTTGTGATGAAATGGGTCAGAAGGCTGTTGATTGTCCTCATGCTCAAAATAAGGGTAGAGATGATCATCCTCAAGGCCAAGGTGCTAATGTAAGTCAAAGGGCAAAGGGAGGCCAACAAGGGGGGTACTCCAAGACAAAATATATTCTATGCTCTCCATGAAAGGCAAGGAGTGAATGAGGTGCCCGGTGTTGTAATTAGTATATTGGAGGTTTTTGATTATGATGTATATGCATTGATAGATTTAGGTGCCACTCTTTCTTTCATTACTCCTTTTGTTGCCAAAAAGCTTCATGTGTGTCTCAAAATATTGTGTGAACCTTATAAAGTGTCTACCCCGTTGGTGAGTCCACTAATGCTAAAAGAGTCTATAGAAGTTGTCTCGTGTCTATGTTGCATGAAGTCTTACCTTGTGATTTCATTAAACTTGACATGGTGGATTTTGATATCATTCTTAGGATGGATTGGTTACATACATATTAAGATTTCATTAATTGCAGGACCTATAGAGTGAGATTCCAATTCCCTAATGAGCCCATCTTTAAGTGGAAAAGTCATAATGTGGTAGTCATGGGAAGGTTTATTTTTTGTATTAAAGCTCAAAAATTGATTGCTAAGGTTTGCATTTACCATCTTGTGAGGGTTATGGATGTTGAGTCTAAAGTCTTTCCTATTGAGTTGGTTCTAGTGGTCAATAAGTTTCTCGATATATTTCTCGATGAGCTTCTCATTGCTCTACCCCAAAGGAAAATAGACTTTGGTATAGACCTCATTCCCAATATATAATCCATTTCCATTTCCCCTTATCGTATAACCCCACTGGAGTTGAAAGAGGTAAAGGATTAATTTAGGTACTTTTTTGGGAAGGGTTTCAGAAGGTTAGCAAGTCACCTTGCAGTGCACTAGTGTTGTTTGTAATGACAAAAAATGGTTCCCTTATAAAATGCATTGATTACCGTCACTTAATAGAGTAATAATAAAGAATATGTATCTTCTACCAAGGATTGATGACCTTTCTGATCAACTTCAAGGGGCTAGTCACTTTTTTAAGATTGATCTTTGTTCTGGTTCCACCAATTGAGAGTAAGGAGTGTGAATTCCCAAGATGGCTTTTCGGACTAGGTATGGGCATTTTGAATTTGTTGTGATGTCTTTTACCTTGATATGTTTGTGGTGGTTGTTATTGATGATATATTTATTTATTCCTGGAGCGAAGAGGAACATGTTAATCATTTGATAGTGGTGTTGCAAATCTTGAGGGATGAGTGGTTGTTTGCTAAATAAAAGAAGTTTAAATTTTGGTTGCAAGAGGTTACATTTCTTGACCATGTGGTGTTGGGTGATGGCATCAAGGTAGATCCTAAGAACACGGGGGTGATAAGGAATTGGTCTAGGCCTTTGACTCCGATGGATATTAGGAGTTACTTGGGTTTAGCAGATTACTACCAGAAGTTTGTGAATAGTTTTTCTTCTATTGCTTCACCTACGACTAAGTTGACCCAAAGGAAGGGAAAAAATTTTGGGACCAATAAATGTGAAAAGAATTTTCAAACCTTGAAGGACAAGCTTATGCTTACTCCTATTTTTGCCTTACCAAAATGGTTAGAAGGGTTTATGGTTTATTGTGATGATTCAAGGAATTGTTTGGATTGATGTTGATGCAAAATGGCAAGGTTATAGCATATACCTCTAAGTAACTTAAGGTGCACGAGAGAAATTATCCAACCCATGATCTTGAATTGGTGGTTGTGGCATTTGATTTGAAAATTTGGCATCATTATTTTTATGGGGTTCATGTTGATGAGTTTACTGACCACAAGAGTCTCCAATATATGTTCACACAGAAAGATCTTAACTTAAGGCAACGGAGGTGGTTAGAACTCCTAAAGGATTATGACATGAGTGTGCACTATCATCCCCGTAAAGCTAATGTTATGTCCAATGCTCTAAGTAGAGTATCCATGGGTAGCCTAGCTCATATAGATGTTGGTAACAAGGAGGTGTCTAGATAGGTTCACCGATTGGCTAAGTTAAGGGTTAGGTTGAATAAAGTTTAAAATGGTGGTACAATAATTGTTGATTGTTCCAAATTTTCTTTGATTGAGGAATTCAAGTTAAAACAAGACCTTGGGCCTGCCTTTCTAGAGTTGAAGGCTTTGGTGAAAGATGGTAAAGTGGAAGTTTCTCCCAAAGGGGAGATAGTGTCCTTAGGTACCGATGTAGATTATGTGTACCTAATATTGATAACTTAAGAGAGCTGATTTTTAAAAAGGCTCATAATTCACGCTATTTTGTTCACCCTAGCTCCACAAAAATTTATAGAGACTTGAGAGAGGTGTATAGGTGTGGTGGTATAAAGAGAGATATTGCAAAATTTGTAGCCGGTTGTCACAATTGCCAACAAGTGAAAGCCTAACATCAAAGGCCAGAGGCCTTAGACCAAGACATCGAAATCCCTACTTGGAAGTTGGAAGAGATCAACATAGATTTTGTGATTGGTTTGACTAAGACTAGAAAATACTTTGATTCTATATAGGTTATTGATAATAAGATAACAAAGTTGGCATACTTTCTACCGATTAAGACAATTTATGTTTGTGGTGGTTGTTATTGATGATATATTCATGAACTGGTTAGATTGCATGGGATACCCTTGTCTATCTTTTCCAGTCACGGTGTTCAATTCACTTCTCATTTTTGGAGATCCTTTCAAAAGGGTCTTGGTACCAAGGTCAAGCTTAGCATGGCTTTTCATTCACAAACAGATGGCTAAGCTGAAAGGACTATCCAAACTCTTAAGAATATACTTGGCTATTGTGTTTTGGAGTTTAAGGGTAGTTGAGATGAACATCTTCCACCTATTGAGTTTACTTAAGACAATAGCTACTACTTAAGCATTGACATGGATCCCTTTGAATCTCTATATGGTAGGCATTGTAGATCCTTAATTGGGTGGTTTGATGTTGTAGAGATAGTTTTGTTTGGTCCAAATTTGGTTATAGAAGCTTTGAAAAAGGTGAGGTTGATAAGGGAGAGGTTGAAGATGACTCAAAGTAGACAAAAGTCCTACTCCGATATGAGGAGAAGAGATCTTGAGCTTAATGTTGTTGATTGGATATAATTAAGGTCTCACCTATGGATGGTGTGGTCCAGTTTGGCAAGAAAGTTAAATTGAGCCCAAGATTTATTGGACCTTATAGAATTTTTTGGAGAATTGGTAAGGTTGCATATGAATTGGAGTTGCCCATGGAGAGGTATATAGTTCATCTAGTCTTCCATGTGTCTATGTTAAGAAGATTTGTTAGTGACACAAGTGCTATAGTGCCTTAGAAGTTATGGGTTTTCTAGAAGATAATTCGACCTATGAGGACGTCCCAGTGGAATGTTGGAAAGTCAAGTAAAAATGTTGCAGAACAAAGATGTAGCATCCATCAAGGTCCTTTGAAAGTGCTATATGGGAAGCCGAAGCGGACATAAAAAAGTGATACCCATAACTCTACTTAAGCCGAAAGTAATAAATTTAGTCCCATCTATGATTTCTAGTCTTGAGTTTCAGACCTCATGTCATTTTTGCATGCATTCATGTTTATGGTAACAAGTTATGGTGGATTTTGACATTCATATTAATATTTTTTAAAATTAATGTTTAGGTGTATTTGCTGCATTCATATTAGGCTAAGTACTTTATAATTACTTCTCTTTCTTATGTTTCTTTGACATTCGGGACAAATGTTCCCAAGGGGAGATATTGAAACACCTCTCATGTGCTTTAGAATGCCCTATAATCATATTTTCAATTTCTAATGTCTGTCTGCGCCCAAGTTGCGATGCGCCTCAGGCATGGACTAGTGTAAATCCTGCTTTGCATTTGGTATGCATCTCGCATAGGGCACAGACCAGTGTAAAATTTTCCCCAGTTTTCTTATTTCGTCCAAGTGCATTGGGGTAATAGCCTAATGCCCATTTAAACGTGAAATATATAACTTACAAAACCCTCTCTAAAACCTCTCCAAGAATTTCAAGCTCAACTTTGAAACTTGAGAACCTATCTCGAGCTTCAAGTTTCCCTCAATTAAATTCTAAGAAAATCCAAGTTTGAGGTATATGAGTTTCACCCATGGAGCCCAACCTTCTCTTTTTATGAAAATTGCATGATTTCAAGTTGTATTACTTATGGGTATCTTTTATTATGAAATATGAATACAAATTATGTTGGGATTTTACCAAGTATTGATTGATTATGCATGAATATCTACTTTATGATTACTCCACAATTTGATTTATATCTATTAAGATTATGCATGATTTAAGCTATGAAAACTATGGTCTATGGTGAACTTTTGAGATAGATTTCATGATACCCAGATTAGGGGTTTTATTATAATGTTGGTGAGTTGATTTTGAATTGATTTTACTCTTCTTGTTATACTCTTGAGTTGCACAATTGATCAAGTATCATGAACTCGCCATGTGTTTGATAAAATTACAAGACAATAATTCTCAAGTTATTGATGAACTATTACATAATTTACAAGTCAAATGACTTTCATGATCATTAAGGGATTTCAAGTATGTATTGATTTCATGAAAAGTATTCACGATTTTACAAGTAATAAGTTGAGACCTATTTCAATATTTTTACCTCTTGTGAGCATTCATGTCAAGGCAAGGGATAATGTA
>JAOTQJ010065799.1:0-11131 GCA_025642045.1 Solanum sejunctum | reverse complement strand
AACCGTCGGTCACCGGGGCTTCAGTCGCTAGCTCCTCTATCATTAGGTTATCAACTTCCTTGAACTTTCGGTAATGGGTAGGCGTCAGTCCCCATACATGGTCTTACAACTTTGCGGAGACCTGTGTTTTTGGTAAACAGTTGCCTGGGCCTGGTCACTACGACCCCCTTTCTGAGAAGGCACCCCTTCTCCCAAAGTTATGGGGCTATTTTGCTGAGTTCCTTAGAGAGAGTTATCTTGTGCCTTTAGGTATTCTCTACCTACCCACCTGTGTCGATTTTGAGTACAAGTACCCTCTTGCTTTATGTCATTCGTGCTTTTCCTTGGAGTATGCCATGGGTTACTTTAGCACCATAGCGCCTGGTATTCAAACATTCGCTCGAGGCATTTTCTCTACCCCTTCTTACCCTAAAAAAACAGGGACACCTTACTTTTTTTGAACCAATAACCATCTTTCGGCTAACCCAGCCTCTTCTATCCCTCGGGACTAATAAGGGGTAGTATAGGAATATTAACCTATTGTCTATTAACTATGCCTTTCGGCCTGATCTTAGGCCTTGACTCACCTTCCGTGGATAAACCTTGCGGAGGAACCCTTAGGTTTTTGGGGTATTGAATTCTCACTAATGTTTGCATTACTCAAGCTGACATTTTCGCTTCCACTTCATCCACTATAGATCGCACAGAGGCTTCCCTCTAAGGCGAAATGTTTCCCTACTGATGTATTTTTACATCCCACAACTTTGCCAGATTGCTTAGCCCCGTTCATCTTCGGCGCAAGAGCACTCGATCAGTGATCTATTACGCAATCTTTCAAGGGTGGCTGCTTCTAGGAAAACCTCCTGGCTGTCTATACACCCCTACCTCCTTTACCACTGAGCGGTCATTTAGGGGCCTTAGATAGTGATCCGAGCTGTTCCCTCTCGACAATGAAGCTTATCCCCCATCATCTCACTAGCTGACCTTGATCTCTATTATTTTGAGGTCATATCTAGTATTCAGAGTTTGCCTTGATTTGGTACTACTCTCGCAGCCCACACCAAAATAGTGCTTTACCCCAAGATATCCAGTCAATTGCTACACCTCAATGCATTTCAGAGAGAACTAGCTAGATCTTGGTTCGAGTGGTATTTCACCACCAAACCACAATTCATTTGTTGATTCTTCAATATTAGTCTGTTTGGACGTCCACTTAGTTTTACACAAGCTTCATCATGGTCATGTATAGATCACCCAGGTTTGGGCCCATAAGCAGTGACAATTGCCCTATGAAGACTCGCTTTCGCTACGGCTCTGGTGGGTTCCCTTAACTAAGCCACTGCCTATGAGTCACTAGCTCTTTCTTCAACAGGCACGTGGTCAGAGTCATGGCTCCTCCCACTGCTAGGGAGCTTACGATTTCATGTTCTATTTCACTCCCTGATGGGGGTTCTTTTGACCCTTCCCTCACGATACTACTTCGTTATCGGTCACCCAGGAGTATTTAGCCTTGCAAGGTGGTCCTTGCTGATTCACATGGGATTCTATGTGCCCCATGCTACTTGGGTCAAAGCATAAGCTAGTGATGCTTTTGGCTACTAGACTTTTGCCATCTAGGGTGCAACATTCATACTGCTTTGCCTAGCAGCACGATGCTTGTATTGCACTCCCATAACAACGTTTTCATGGTTTAGGCTGCTCCCATTTAGCTCGCCTCTACTATGGGAATTGCTTTTGCTTTCTTTTTATCTAGCTACTAAGATGTTTTAGTTTGCCAGGTTGTCTCTTGCCTGCCAATTGATTCAGCAGCAGTTCAAAAGGTTTCCCTATTCAGGAATCTTCGAGTCTATGCTTATTTTCAACTCCTCAAAGCATTTTGTCGATTACTACGCCCTTCTTCATCTCTGGGTGCCTAGTTATCCACCGTGGTGAGCCTTTCCTCATTTAAACCTCGCCTTTCACTTTTAAGGCTATGCCATCCTAAGGTGATGCTAAATGGATGAATCTTATCAATGTCCATGAATGATAAATCATAGATCGAACTGCCGAATCGGAAAAATTAGGTGCTATCATAAATCCTTGTATCGGCTAAGTTCATAAGTTGGAGATAAGTGGACTCGAACTGCTGACATCTGCCATAGGGTAAACCACCACCTCTCAGGTCCCCAGACTGATTCTACTATAGAGGCCAATGATAGACAACAGCTCCCCCCCCGAACACAGCTTACAACTTTCATCGTACTGTGCTTTCCAAAGAGCAACTTTTCTCAAAATCTCACTCAAAAGGTGTTGAGTTGGAGTCCCATTCTAACTAAGGATTCTTGTGGTTCCGAAGGATCCAACTATAGGAGAACCAAGAATGGAGGGCTTTCACCCCCTTTTGCCCAACTCTTTGGTCTTAAGAACGCTGGTTTTAAGAATGAGTCATTGCCCTTCTTCGACCTTGACTGCCCAACCTGAGAGCGGACAACTAATGCATTCCACTTATTGAACATGGTTCTATGGTCGATACGTGAACCCTAGATGCCGAAGGCGTCCTTCAACTGATCTTGTAGTTTTTACGGGGTGGAGATGATAGGGTCGTTCCATGGATTTTCCTTCCTTTTCTTTTGCCGTATTTCGCTGAAAGGGTTGAAGGAGATAGTGCATCAAGATGTTCACAAGGGAAAACTTGATCCTCTTCCCCAGAGATCTCAGATGAGGGAACCCTGGGAGAGCCGCTGACTCCAACTACCATCCATGTACAATCCATACTAGATCTGACCAACTGCCTATCCTACTTTCTCTACGTTCTTGACAACCCATCTTTGTCTCAGTAGAGTCTTTTACTGGCACATTTTGGTCCTCTTCCCCATTACTTGGAAAACGTGAGCCACTAGTTCAGGTACAAGATACTATCATTACCGCCTGGATAATTAAACATCCAACCCATAATCACAATGACCCAATTGTAAGAGTGGAGCTCTACCAACTGAGCTATATCCCCTCGAACCAAGTGGAGCGTGCATGAAGTAGTCAGATGCTTCTTCTATTCTTTTACGTGGCACAGCTGGGCCATCTTGGACTTGAACGAGAGAGCTTGCCCATGAAGTAAATTATCGCATTAACGTTCCAACCAATTGGGAGAGAATCAATAGATTCCTTTTTGGGAATGATTCATCCTTCCTGAACACAACATACAACTCTCCGTTGTACTGCGCTCTACAAGTATACTTGTTCCCCCCCTTCTTCCTTACCATGGCAAGTCTTTATGAAATAACTCATATGAGAAGAAAAAAGATGGCGTTAAGAGACCCTCCTGGCCCAACCCTAGACACTCTAAGATCCTTTTTCAGACCTGCTCTCATTTTGATTTTGAGTTAAGAAAACAATAGCTCGAATGGTACGATCCCTCTGTCAGCCCAGGATGAAAGGGGTGATGTCATAGTTCTTGGTCTGTGAATATACGCTTTTAGGTGCTCTCATTTTATTTTCCCATTGAGGCTGAACCTAAACCATTGCTCTAGAGATAGCTGTCCATACACTGATAAGGGATGTATATATTCTCGAGTAGATAGGAGCCATGATAGTCCCCCCTAGACCATCCGGATCCCACGGGTGAATCAAAAGTTGGATCTAGACCTCTACCTCCTTTATCACTGAGCGGTCATTTAGGGGCCTTAGCTGGTGATCCGAGCTATTTCCCTCTCGATAATAAGCTTATCCCCCATCATCTCACTAGCCAACCTTGACCTGTGTTATTTTGAGGTCATATCTAGTATTTAGAATTTGCCTTGATTTGGTACTGCTCTCGCAGCCCACACCGAAATAGTGCTTTACCCCTAGATATCCAGTCAACTGCTGCGCCTCAATGCATTTCGGAGAGAACCACCTAGCTCTTGGTTCGAGTGGTATTTCACCCCTAACCATAACTCATCCGTTGATTCTTCAATATCAATCTGTTTGGACCTCCACTTAGTTTTACCCAAGCTTCATCATGGTCATGGATAGATCACCTAGGTTCGGGCCCATAAGCAGTGACAATTGCCCTATGAAGATTCGCTTTCGCTATGGCTCTGGTGGGTTTCCTTAACTAAGCCACTGCCTATGAGTCACCAACTCTTTCTTCAACAAGCACGTGGTCAGAGTCATGGCTCCTCCCACTGATTAGGAGCTTACGATTTCATGTTCTACTTCACTCCCTGATGGGGGTTATTTTCACCCTTACCTCACGGTACTACTTCGCTATCGGTCACCCAGGAGTATTTAGCCTTGCAAGGTGGTCCTTACGGATTCACATGGGATTCTATGTGCCCCATGCTACTTGGGTCAAAGCATAAGCTAGTGATGTTTTTGGCTACTAGACTTTTGCCATCTAGGGTGCAGCATTCATACTGCTTCACCTAGCAGCACGATGCTTGTATTGCACTCCCATAACCCTATTTTCATGGTTTAGGCTGCTCCTATTTAGCTCGCCGCTACTATGGGAATTGCTTTTGCTTTCTTTTCATCTGGCTACTAAGATGTTTCAGTTTGCCAGGTTGTCTCTTGCCTGCCAATGGATTCAGCAGAAGTTCAAAAGGTTTCCCTATTCAGGAATCTTCGAGTATATGCTTATTACCAACTCCTCAAAGTATTTCGTTGATTACTATGCCTTTCTTCGTCTCTGGGTGCTTAGGTCTCCACCGTGGTGAGCCTTTCCTTATTTAAACCTCGCCTTTCACTTTTAAGGCTATGCCATCCTAAGGTGATGCTAAATGGATGAATCTTATCAACGTCCATGAATGATAAATCATAGATCGAACTGTCGAATCGGAAAAATTAGGTGCTATCATAAATTTTTGTATCGGCTAAGTTCATAAGTTGGAGATAAGTGGACTCGAACTGCTGACATCCGCCATAGGGTAAACCACCACCTCTCAGGTCCCCAGACTGATTCTACTATAGAGGCCAATGATAGATAACAGCTCCCCCCCGAACACAGCTTACAACTTTCATCGTACTGTGCTTTCCAAAGAGCAACTTTTCTCAAAATCTCACTCAAACGGTGTTGAGTTGGAGTCCCATTCTAACTAAGGATTCTTGTGGTTCCGAAGGATCCAACTATAGGAGAACCAAGAATGGAGGGCTTTCACCCCCTTTTGCCCAACTCTTTGGTCTTAAGAACGCTGGTTTTAAGAATGAGTCATTGCCCTTCTTCGACCTTGACTGCCCAACCTGAGAGCGGACAACTAATGCATTCCACTTATTGAACATGGTTCTATGGTCGATACGTGAACCCTAGATGCCGAAGGCGTCCTTCAACTGATCTTGTAGTTTTTACGGGGTGGAGATGATAGGGTCGTTCCATGGATTTTCCTTCCTTTTCTTTTGCCGTATTTCGCTGAAAGGGTTGAAGGAGATAGTGCATCAAGATGTTCACAAGGGAAAACTTGATCCTCTTCCCCAGAGATCTCAGATGAGGGAACCCTGGGAGAGCCGCTGACTCCAACTACCATCCATGTACAATCCATACTAGATCTGACCAACTGCCTATCCTACTTTCTCTACGTTCTTGACAACCCATCTTTGTCTCAGTAGAGTCTTTTACTGGCACATTTTGGTCCTCTTCCCCATTACTTGGAAAACGTGAGCCACTAGTTCAGGTACAAGATACTATCATTACCGCCTGGATAATTAAACATCCAACCCATAATCACAATGACCCAATTGTAAGAGTGGAGCTCTACCAACTGAGCTATATCCCCTCGAACCAAGTGGAGCGTGCATGAAGTAGTCAGATGCTTCTTCTATTCTTTTACGTGGCACAGCTGGGCCATCTTGGACTTGAACGAGAGAGCTTGCCCATGAAGTAAATTATCGCATTAACGTTCCAACCAATTGGGAGAGAATCAATAGATTCCTTTTTGGGAATGATTCATCCTTCCTGAACACAACATACAACTCTCCGTTGTACTGCGCTCTACAAGTATACTTGTTCCCCCCCTTCTTCCTTACCATGGCAAGTCTTTATGAAATAACTCATATGAGAAGAAAAAAGATGGCGTTAAGAGACCCTCCTGGCCCAACCCTAGACACTCTAAGATCCTTTTTCAGACCTGCTCTCATTTTGATTTTGAGTTAAGAAAACAATAGCTCGAATGGTACGATCCCTCTGTCAGCCCAGGATGAAAGGGGTGATGTCATAGTTCTTGGTCTGTGAATATACGCTTTTAGGTGCTCTCATTTTATTTTCCCATTGAGGCTGAACCTAAACCATTGCTCTAGAGATAGCTGTCCATACACTGATAAGGGATGTATATATTCTCGAGTAGATAGGAGCCATGATAGTCCCCCCTAGACCATCCGGATCCCACGGGTGAATCAAAAGTTGGATCTAGACCTCTACCTCCTTTATCACTGAGCGGTCATTTAGGGGCCTTAGCTGGTGATCCGAGCTATTTCCCTCTCGATAATAAGCTTATCCCCCATCATCTCACTAGCCAACCTTGACCTGTGTTATTTTGAGGTCATATCTAGTATTTAGAATTTGCCTTGATTTGGTACTGCTCTCGCAGCCCACACCGAAATAGTGCTTTACCCCTAGATATCCAGTCAACTGCTGCGCCTCAATGCATTTCGGAGAGAACCACCTAGCTCTTGGTTCGAGTGGTATTTCACCCCTAACCATAACTCATCCGTTGATTCTTCAATATCAATCTGTTTGGACCTCCACTTAGTTTTACCCAAGCTTCATCATGGTCATGGATAGATCACCTAGGTTCGGGCCCATAAGCAGTGACAATTGCCCTATGAAGATTCGCTTTCGCTATGGCTCTGGTGGGTTTCCTTAACTAAGCCACTGCCTATGAGTCACCAACTCTTTCTTCAACAAGCACGTGGTCAGAGTCATGGCTCCTCCCACTGATTAGGAGCTTACGATTTCATGTTCTACTTCACTCCCTGATGGGGGTTATTTTCACCCTTACCTCACGGTACTACTTCGCTATCGGTCACCCAGGAGTATTTAGCCTTGCAAGGTGGTCCTTACGGATTCACATGGGATTCTATGTGCCCCATGCTACTTGGGTCAAAGCATAAGCTAGTGATGTTTTTGGCTACTAGACTTTTGCCATCTAGGGTGCAGCATTCATACTGCTTCACCTAGCAGCACGATGCTTGTATTGCACTCCCATAACCCTATTTTCATGGTTTAGGCTGCTCCTATTTAGCTCGCCGCTACTATGGGAATTGCTTTTGCTTTCTTTTCATCTGGCTACTAAGATGTTTCAGTTTGCCAGGTTGTCTCTTGCCTGCCAATGGATTCAGCAGAAGTTCAAAAGGTTTCCCTATTCAGGAATCTTCGAGTATATGCTTATTACCAACTCCTCAAAGTATTTCGTTGATTACTATGCCTTTCTTCGTCTCTGGGTGCTTAGGTCTCCACCGTGGTGAGCCTTTCCTTATTTAAACCTCGCCTTTCACTTTTAAGGCTATGCCATCCTAAGGTGATGCTAAATGGATGAATCTTATCAACGTCCATGAATGATAAATCATAGATCGAACTGTCGAATCGGAAAAATTAGGTGCTATCATAAATTTTTGTATCGGCTAAGTTAATAAGTTGGAGATAAGTGGACTCGAACTGCTAACATCCGCCATAGGGTAAACCACCGCCTCTCAGGTCCCCCGACTAATTCTACCATAGAGGCCAATGATAGACAATAACTTCCCCCCGAACACTCCTTACAACTTTCATCGTACTGTGCTCTCCAAAGAGCAACTCTTCTCAAAATCTCACTCAAAAGGTGCTGAGTTGGAATCCCATTCTAACTAAGGATTCTTGTGGTTCCGAAGGATCCAACTATAGGAGAACCAAGAATGGAGGGCTTTCCCCCCCTTTCGCCCGACTCTTTAGTCTTAAGAACGCTAGTTTTAAGAATGAGTCTTTGCCCTTCTTCGACCTTGACTGCCCAACCTGAGAGCAGACAACTAATGCATTCCACTTATTGAACATGGTTCTATGGTCGACGTGACCACTGGATGCGAAGGCATCCTTCGGGTGATCTTGTAGTTTTTACAGGGTGAAGATGATAGGGTCGTTCCATGGATTTTCCTTCCTTTTCTTTTGCTGCATTTCGCTCAAAGGGTTGAAGGAGATAGTGCATCGAGATGTTTGCAAAGGAAAACTTGATCCTCTTCCCCAGAGATCTCAAATGAGGGAACCCTGGGAGAGCCGCCGACTCCAACTACCATCCATGTACAATCCATACTATATCTGACCAACTGCCCATCCTACCTTCTCTACGTTCTTGACAACCCATCTTTGTCTCAGTAGAGTCTTTTAGTGGCACATTTTGGTCCTCTTCCCCATTACTTAGAAAAAGTGAGCCACCAGTTCAGGTATAAGATACTATCATTACCACCTGGATAATTAGACATCCAACCCATAATCACAACGACCCAATTGTAAGAGCGGAGCTCTACCAACTGAGCTATATCCCCCCGAATCAAGTGGAGCGTACATGAAGTAGTCAGATGCTTCTTCTATTCTTTTACCTGGCGCAGCTGGGCCATCTTGGACTTGAACGAGAGAGCTTGCCCATGAAGTAAATTATTGCATCGACATTCCAACCAATTGGGAGAGAATCAATAGATTCCTTTTCGGGAATGATTCATCCTTCCCGAACACAACATACAACTCTCCGTTGTACTGCGCTCTACAAGTGTGCTTGTTTCCCCCCTTGTTCCTTACAATGGCAAGTCTTTGTGAAATAACTCAGATTAGAAGAAAAAAGAAGGCGTTATGAGACCCTCCTGGCCCAACCCTAGACACTCTAAGATCCTTTTTCAAACCTACTCCCTTTTTGATTTCGAGTTAAGAAAACAATAGCTCGAATTGTACGATCCCTCTGTCAGCCCAGAATGAAACGGGTGATCTCATAGTGTTTGGTCTGTGAATATACATTTTTAGGTGCTCCATTTTATTTTCCCATTGAGGCCGAACCTAAACCTGTGCTCAATAGACAGCTATCCATACACTAATAAGGGATGTATAGATTCTCGAGAAGAGAGGAGCCATGGTGGTCCCCCCTAGACCATTCGGATCCCACGAGTGAATCAAAAGTTGGATCTACATTGGATCTCACCTGAATTTCCCCATCTATCCTCCTAAGGAGGAGTTTTATTTCAAACCCCAGTTCGAATAGGAAGAGTATGCCATGCTAATGTGCCTTGGATGATCCACAGCTTAGGGTCAGGCGTCGACGAGTACATTGAACTATCCATGTGGCAGAAAGCCATGACAGCCTAGGGATAATAATACAATTATCATGGGCGTGCTCTACCATTGAGATAATAGCCCGTCGTGCGAGCCTCCTACTGGGAGCCCACTATACCAAAAGCGAGAGAAACACCATCCCTCTCTTTCCTTTTTTCTCCCCTATGTCGCCACACGGGGGAACATAGGGACGTAAATAAGGGGGTCCTATCAACTTGTTCTGGCATAGGATAATAAGCACATAAGCTTAGTCTTAGTTCACCATCGAGAAAGGAAAGAAGACTTCCATCTCCAAGTTTAACTCATTTGTAGCTCCCTTCTTTTTTGAAGGGGGTGTAAAGCAGTGTTAAACCAAAATACCTAACAACCATTAGCTCTCCCTGAAAAAGAGGTAATCCAGCTACACCTTCCAGTATGGCTACCTTGTTATAACTTCACTCCAGTCACTAACCCTGCCTTCGGCATCCCTCTCCTTGCAGTGAAGGTAACGACTTCGAGCATGGCCAGCTCCCATAGTATGATGGGTGGTATATATAAGTCCCGGGAATGAATTCACCGCCGTATGGATGACTGGTGATTACTAGCGATTCTGGCTTCATGCAGGTGAGTTGCAGACTGCAATCCAAACTAAGGATGGGTTTTTGGGGTAAGATCACCCTCGCGGGATCGCGACCCTTTATCCCATCCATTGTAGCATGTGTGTCACCCAGGGCATAAGGGGCATGATGACTTGACATCATCCTCACCTTCCTCCAGCTTATCACTGACATTCTGTTCAGGGTTCTAAACTTGACGATGGCAACTAAACACAAGGGTTGCGCTCATTGTGGGACTTAACCCAACACCCTATGGCATAAGCTAATGACAGCCATGCACCAACTGTGTCTGCATTCCCAAAGGCACCACTCTCTTTCAAGAGGATTCATGGCATGTCAAGCCCTGGTAAGGTTCTTTGCTTTGCATCGAATTAAACCAGATGCTCTAACACTTGTCGGGCCCCCATCAATTCCTTTGAGTTTCATTCTTGCGAATGTACTCCCCAGGTGGGATACTTAACACATTAGCTATAGCACTACATGGATCAATACCCAAAGCACCTAGAATCTATCATTTACGGTTAGGACTACTAGGTATACCCATTCGCTCCCCTAGCTATCGTCTCTCAGTGTCAGTGTTGGCCCAACAAAGTGCTTTTGCCGTTGGTATTCTTTCCAATCTCTACTCATTTCACTACTCCACTGGAAATTCCTTATGCCCACACCATACTCCAGCTTGGTAGTTTCTACCTCCTATCCAGGGTTGAGCCCTGGATTTGGCGGAAGACTTAAAAAGCCACCTACAGACGTTTCATACCCAATCATTTCGGATAACGCTTGCATTCTCTATATTACTGCCGCTGCTGGCATGGAGTTAGCCAATGCTTATTCCCTAGATTCTGTTATTGCTTTTTCTATGGGTAAAAAAGTTCACGACCAGTAGCCCTTCTACCTCCACGTGGCATTGCTCTGTCAGGCTTTCGCATATTGCGGAAAGTTCCCCACTGCTGCCTCCCGTAGGAGTCTAGGTCGTGTCTTATTCCCAGTGTAGCTGATTATCCTCTCGGAGCAGCTACTGATCATTGCCTTAGTAAGCTATTGCCTTACCAACTAACTAATCAGACGCGAGCCCCTCCTCGGGTGGATTCCTCCTTTTGCTCCTCAGCCTCTGGGGTATTAATAGTCGTTTCCAGTTGTTGTTCCGCTCCCAAGGGTAGGTTCTTATGCATTACTCACCCATCCGCTACTAGAAACACTGTTTCTCGTGTTTCCTATCCAAGTTGCATGTGTTAAGCATGTTGCCAGCATTCATCCTGAGCCAGTATCGAACTCTCCATGAGATTCATAGTTACATTACTTATAGGTTCCTTGTTCGTAG
>JAOTQJ010065778.1:0-13488 GCA_025642045.1 Solanum sejunctum | reverse complement strand
ATTATTATTATTATTATTATTATTATATTTTATAACAAGATTTTCCTAGGAATCTGTAACATCTCATACCCTAGAAAGTTTTGAAATGGAAAAGTTGCAGGAAAACTAGAAAAGTTCAAGTTTCACTAGCCCATCCATGGCACGTTGTTTGAATCACATGTCGTAGAACAGGCTTGCAAAAAGGGATCTTCAGGGGAGAAATTTAGCTAAGGAAGGGAGTGGTCTACAAGAGCTTTTTTATGGACCATAGAACATCCTGCAGACCATAGATAGGGTCAGTAGATTAGCCTCTCCAAAAATATTCCATGTATGGAAACCAGGGTCTCTGATTCTCAAAAATTTCGATAGTACGAGCCAATGTATGGATCGTAGTTTGGACTATGACCCGTAAATTAGGCTTCATCGTTTGGACTACTAAATTCATTAAGGGTATTTTTGACCTTTCCTATTCCCTTAAGCCCTTAATTATCTAGCCCCTCCATGGCCCTCATGCAATTCCAAGTCCCTTTCTTATCAATCCAAGCCCTAATGATTCCAATTGACTAACTTGCAGCATGAGTTCATAATTGTATCGACTTCAAATGATCATATCTTTCAAAACACAACAAATTATATGCCGATTGACCTACCTAATGAAAGCTCTTTGTATTATCTTTCCTACGCTACTATTTTCACCTCATTCCGAGTTTGGACCAAAAACTTAAACTTATTTTAGTGAAGCACTATCAGGTTGCCTATATTACGACCCACACTACAACCAGTGGTGCTGTTCATGGGTCGTGGATGGCCTTCTTGGAGGATTTTATCTTGGCATCTTCTAGGTTTTAAGTGGGGGCTTTTGGGTAAGTACCCGATACATTTTGGAGCATCCTAAGAGAGATTTGGACCTTTTCATCCTCTCATACATATACTAATACATGCAACACTCCCAATAGTCTCTCAATCAAACTATTGAACCTGAACTCAAAAATCCTCTCAAGTCTTCTCTCAAGATTCAAGTGAGGAATCTTTAATGAATCACCAAGTTCAATCTTAAACTTTATTCAAACTTCTATTCAAGACTTAAAGGTATGTGAGTTTGATTCTTGATTTCCTTTCAACCAAGAAATCCTCTTTGAAAACTAAATTTTGAATTATGAATTAGATAATTGCATACTAATTGGTATTTGCTTAGAATATGGTTATTCATGCATTTTTATGTTTATTTAGGAATATCTACAAAGGTTTTACATAATTTAATTGAAACATTATGAATTTGAATGATTTAACCTAATCTACACTTTCATACTTGGAACTCTCTTGTTGGTTAATATGATTTTGATCCTATATTGCTTAATTGACTATTTTAAACTTGCTTATCATTCAACAACATGATCTTAAGGTTTTTTGACGAATAACAAATATAAACTAAGTTGATTTATTAATTTCAAATATTGACTTTTATGGCACGAACTTAAGTACATGATTTTGAAAGGGACAAGAACTATAAATGTCACGCCCCGTGAGGGTACCCTAGACATAACCGACACTTAGAGACTATTGCTAGTCCTCAAGCGAACTACTTAGCCTCATCACATTTATTCAATCAATAAACTCAAGACAATCAGGGGAAGACTACAGAAAGTAATGGACACATCTCGTCTTGTCTAAATATAATATCAATAAATAAAAGGGCTAGTAGAAAGAGCTAGCTCAACCAGTCTTAACATCAATATTTGACTCTATTCTATGAAGCCTATATCAACATCAAGTGGTGCCAATGAAAAACTGATGGCTACCTCAAAATAAAGCAAAGTTGATCAAATAAAACTCTAAAAGCAAGATGAAATAAAGGTAATGATTCCTCCGAAGTAGGGGAGGCTCACCAATCAATTGAACGTCTTAGACCCTTAACGATGTGCCTATTGATAATCCCTAATCCATATATTTCCATGATAAAATGATGTAGTGCTGAGTGATGTCAGTATGTTGAATATACGACATGTAAAATAGCTAAATAAAATAGTAACAAGTAGAATAACATAGAACAACATCAACTCAGTAAGATAACCGATCAACTATCAAATATCTATCTAAAACAAGAAGAAAGAGTAAACAATGACTTATCAACATAAATCAAGACTAACACCATCACATCAACATCAGAGTACTATCCATATGGAACCTTTCTTAGAGTTTCTCTAATTAAGAACCATCACCTATGAGCTAGTGATGATACAATGAAAGTGATGTCATTGCAACATCCATCTAGTACGATGCTGGTGTAGAGGACGTGTCTATCGGTAGATCCATAATTCTATTAAGTCCTCTATTGGGACTAACGAAACATTCATTTTCATAGTCCAATCCTCTCCTATGTTGGCCACGTAATTAATGAGTGTGAGTAGGACTAACACTTGCTCATTTTGGTGCTCAATACTCCTCCAAAGACTCAACAGGATCATAAGCTATCAAACATTAAGATTTCTCATCATTTAGTCTCCTTAGGACAAAGAACATCAACTTATCTCATCAACCATCAACTCAATGGATTAGGAACATTCTTTGAAGATTAAGTTCAACCTCTTTAAAAATCCAAGGATATCAGTCTCATTAAAATCATCATCAAAACACTCAATTCAAGACCAGAACCATAACAAGCACATTTATATCATTAACACTCTAGGCTAATCTCCTAAGCTTACTCTTGAAATCTTTAACAAAATAACATGAGTTTATAAAATATCTCATGAAAAGTATTTAATTCAAGAAAACAAGTTTATGATGATCACCAACGTATGAAAATACATGTAAATAAAATAGTTTTCAGGAATTCAATCAGGATAATACTTTAAGAATCATGTATGGGGACTCATAGACTCTCAACTCATCTATAACCATCTATGGGGCATATAGGAGAACAATCTCATGCTTTTTGGTTAGCCTTACATGCCATAAAAGTTGAGATTACAATCAAAATTTGATGTATAATAGCTTTTATGGAGAAAATCCTCGATATCGGTAGCTTCTTTAGAGTGTAAGAACTTGGAAAGACATTGTTTGAAGGGCTTCTCTATGATTGTTGAAGTTTTAACTCAGAATCTTTAGAGTTCTTGATGAAGAACCCTAACTCTTGAAAAAGAAGAATCAAGAAATTCTTTCTTGGGATTCTTGAATTTATTATCTTGAAACTCTAGGTTATGATTTAAGATTCTATTTGAGATTCATGAATAGATGAAGAAAGTCAGATCGAGTAGATAAACTTTCATTAAGAATCACTTACCTTGGGGATAAATCTTGAAAGCTAGTTCTAGATTGATGACTTTCTTGATGATTCTTGAGCGTTTATATTTAGGAGTGAAGGAGAAGATTTTTTATTATGAAAACTGATGATTTATGCGTTTTAGGACCTTAAATAGATGCCCAAATGTTTCAGGATGAAATTACCCTCAAAATAAAAAGAACAAAATGTCATTAGCTTATCCAGTAAGGGTTCGCCTTAGGTCTGTGACATACTCTGGGCGCGAACCTTCATATAGCTCTGCACTCCTTCACTAAAATGGTCACAACTTTCTACTCCAAACTCTGATTAAGTCAAAATTGGATGCATTGGAAAGCTAATTCAATTATCTTCGATATGATATATTATGGGTCACCTAATTCAATAAACTTTAGGTGATATGGTCATATGAAGTTGACTCTACTATCAACTCATATGAAAACTTAGTTGGGAGCGATTCTTTAGACATAGATTGATGTAGAAGATACCTTATACTCGTTTATTTAACATAGAAGGGGTTGGGGAGTTACCAAAAGGCCCTTCTTATAAAAAGAAATAAAACTTCACTCCATGACATCATGTCCACATCTCTCCTAGGGTGCGGACATATGTATTTTTGCGAATTTTCTCAAAACATATTCATTCCAATTTACGTCAAAAAATTTAATAAAAATAAGTCTAAGTGCGGTCCCTGGCTCATTGTCCCTGGGGCGCGTATCAACATTGTTTTTATTTTAATTTTGAAAAACTATTTTTTGACTCAGTAGCTCTAAAATCCATTCGAGACCATCCTCCCACTCAACGTTTTGAGCTAATCGCAAATTTGGTGTCTAATTTTCCATTGGAGCTTGGGAAGACGCATTCTACGCATGATTTCATTCTAAGGGTATTTCAGAAATTTCATGGGGTGTTACGTTATCTCCCCCTTGGGATTAGTCGTCTTTGAATGATGAATGGAGATGGACATCAAGGCACGAGTAACAATCGAAAGCTCCTCTCAGTACTCAGTCAAGCAATCAAACTATCGACTCCTCATCAATCTTAACAGTCTCTAGTCAGACTCAGGAATATACACATCAAGAACTTAATTACTCAAATACTCCAACAAAATTTTACTCCCTTTCATGGCACTGCTCTCCATTAACTTATGTTTACTGCTCTTGCTCAAATCTTTATGTAACCACCTCCTCCTCTTTCGTTCAATCCTACTTGTAAGCCTCAAGGTGCTATTCATGAGATGATCATATTCATACAAAGCTAATCCATAATAATCAATTCTAAACTTCCACATAACTTTTATTAAATGATCACTAGTGCTTTTCACTACTTCACTACTCTTTCTCTAACCCTTATTATGAAGTCTTCACTAGTCTATCATTGTTACTCGCATAAAAATAAGCACAAATTCAAGCTTATCACTCTAACCACTTCAACTATACCTTAGAATTTTCAAGCCTACTTAGCACTTCTACCTCCACTCTTCAATGAGTTCTCACAAGGTCACACTAACATACTGCCACCTATCTACTGCTCATCATAAGGTTTTATCTTTCTCCTCTTTCCTATCTCTATCCCTACATGACACAAGTTTAACACCAATACCATAATAAGGATACACTCACTCCTCATCATCCACCCTCATCCTCAGTCTACTATTGTCACCATCACTATGTGGACCTGGAGGAACTTATTATCTCCCCCTTTGGTGAAACCTCAACTACTACCTCTCCATGCAAAATAAGCACGAATAGCATCAAGAATGCAAATAATTAGTTACTTGAATACTCATTCTTTTGAATAGACTTCGAACACAATGTCTAGAGTTTAAACTTTATCTCCAACATCATTATTAGGCACGAATACTATCAAGGACTTGCATACTCAAGTATGCAAAGCCTCAAAAGGAACATCAACTCGAAGATAGGAACTCAACTCTATTATCACAATTAAGAAGAACTCATTCTCTCCCATCACCAATAACTTGTCTACTACTACCAATGCTTCTATCAAGACTAGATAGTTGGAATACTCAAAGGGCTTAGAACGGAGATCACTAGCATGATTCAATTGAAAAATATTATCTGAAGATATTCATAACAAAGTACAATCTCCCTAGTATATCAAAATTCACTTTGAGTTCAAAGAACTATACATAGTGTAAAACTAAGGTCATATCTTATTTAGCATAGAAATAGAAACTCCTGGATTCATGGGATAAAATCAGGATTAATGAATGAATTCATCACTTCTCATCCTTCAAACTTAGTATGAATGGGAATCAACATGATGTACATGAGACTAGGTCATAGGTACGACAGTCATACACCAGTAGGGAATAGTGTACCACCTCAACTAAAGGGTAAAGATCATATGATATGGAAAAGAGTTGATATATTATCTTGATCAACCCATCACTATCAAAGACTCAAGATATACTCTGGTTTACCACTTTGTCATCTCCCCCCAAGCTCTCAAGGTCCTCTCTCTAAATTCAGGAATCAATTTCCTCTACTAGACTATAAGCATACACATCTACTAGGTCAAGGAATCACTACCCACATGAATATGTTCACTCTTTTGTTATGCTATAGTCGCATATATAAAACTAGACACTCAAACTCTTTTTAAAGATATCATTCTGAGCTCCTTCTTGTCTCTATGAAAATCTCTCTATATTTGCTATTCTTATGGTGTACATAACCACTTCCCATAACTCTTACAATCTAACCTCCTCATTTTTCCTGCAGACTCCCAACTCCTATGCCTCCCGCCCCATAAACTCCTTTGTACAAGACTTAGACTATCATGGAAAACTCATCATCATCTAACCATAAGCCCCAAATTGACTGAACTATGTGACGACAAAGATTACTTACATCAGCCTGCTCCACATTGACAACTCAAATATACTATCTAGATTCTCATAGTAGTGATAACATAGAGCTTCACATATTTTTACACAATCATAGGTATATATCTCAAGCCTCTTAAGCCTCCTCTTTTCTAGTGCTTCTCCTTTAATTTACTATCTCCATCTAAGGGGTACCTCTACTCTACTCGTAGAAAGATGTTCCTTACTATTCAACATCTTAGTCATTGAACAAACACTATAACAAAACTCCTAAGTCAAATCTCCAACAACTACTATCCCTATCATCATGGTATCTCCCTCTTCACATCACTGCCTAAAATTCCAAGCTTCGGGACTACTTCTACCATCTGCATCACACACTTCCCTTTTATTATTCCAACCTATACTACTAGGTAAAAATTTAGGAATATAGGCCTACTAAAGTCTCATAGGGAATACTCGATCCATATCTTCTCTTCACAACTCATGTACCATCTACAAATCAAGTATACCTCACCTTATTATCTAGCAAGGCACATCAATGTATGAATCTTATGATACTCTCACGTCGAAATCATAAGCCTAGTTTAGGTCTATTACCTCAAAAGTACTCTGTTTCCCCTATTTAACATCTATACTTCACCATCATTAAAAGAATATCAAAAACATCAACATAGACCTCCCTCTAGTTTTGAGTACACTCTAGCACATTCTAACATGCACTCTCTCTCTCTCTCTCTCTGTCTCTGTCTCTCTCTCTCTATAACTTATCATGCCTATCACAGGGCACTCACCACTCTTTTGTCAAACTTAAGGAAATTGGCTCATCATCTTTATTTACCCAATAGGTACATAACTCTAACTACAAGCCTCAATCAACCATCACTCTTACTATCTCATCCCTTTCTTTCCATTATCATCCTTCTAACTTAAGGATAATTGACTCTACTTAGGGTTTATGAGACGTCACATCTCACTCTTAGGTGGTAAAATTAAACTATTTTGAGGCATAAGTTCCTCTTTCACAGGTCACTTCGAAAGCAAGTTTTGAAAAACAGAGTATAGGTACATTTAGAGCTAACTCAAATTCACAAGTCAAATGAGTAATAGTGAACTCTTTCTAGTTAATCAACTTCGCATACTAGTTGGCCTCTGTCAAGCCTGGTGCAAGCTCTCTACAATTCTGATTATCTTATTGCAAAGGGATCTCATCTATAAGTGTTATACCCCTCATCACTATGGTGGCAGTGTGGTTGTCTTTTAATAAAAGAGGGCTAAATAAACAATTGATTTAAAAATAGATATGCATAATATAAAACCATTGAAGTAAGTTGGGCCTAGCCCATTGGTAGCCACCACGTGAAAGAAGTAAATAGGGACCAAAAAAGAAACATTAGTTACTATAGGAAAAGCTTTTCAGCCATTTGAAGAAGGGGAAAATAAACTTATACAAAGTAGCTGGAAGAGAACGAAGGCAAAAAAAAATCTCAGACCGTGAGTCACGAGTTTAGAGCAAAGCGGAATAAAAAGGAGAGATTTTAAGCTTAATCTATAAAATTTGATAAGTGTATATCCTGGCTATGGAGTTAGGGTTGAGAGTTAAGAATATAATATTTAAGGAGATAGAGAAATTGTTAAATTCTTAGGATTAGAAGTAAACTTTTTGTGCTATCTTCCTGTACAACCCTACTAAAATTCTTAGTTTAGATATTTACTTTGGGTGTTGAAATTAGTGACAAGGGATGACTAATAGGGGAACAAGAAAAGTTTTTATTATCAAATTAGATGAACAAGATGGTTAAGATATCCAAGAAACATTAGATTATTGCACTGATGGAATTCCTCTTAACCTGGGTATATATATGTATATGTTTTATCAATTCGATAGGAAATTGGAAGCTTCAATTCATTTGGACATTTTCAAGTTAGTATGAAATTAGCTTGAACAAAGAAAGTAACATGAGATTCTATTATATGAATATAGATTGACCGAAGGAAGCCTTACGAATTGCTTGAGGTGACAAGTTTGGTATTTCTACATGAGTACTGTTAGTAGTAATCTTAACCCAAATTTGTGTTTTTATAAGTTTCATAACTGTTACATGATTTATAAAATGAATTGCTATTAAATGATTTGAATTTGCATATGGTATAAGTCCTTTTACTTGATATTATACTGAAATAGTTATATGTATTTTATGAGACAAGTATATTGAATTTGAGATATTTACTGTTATTGAAAGGATTTGATATTTACTTGATATATAAGTATTTTTACATGTATTTTTCATTAAGTTTTGACATGATATGATTACAAGATTTATTTGCTTTTTACTACTTTGGAAAAGCTTTTATGGTTTATAAAGAAATATTTTAACGGGAGTAGGCCTTGATGAATCCCCTAGCTAACGGTGGGTTCGTTAGACCTAGTGCACCTTGTATTAACGATTACAGATAGAGCATTCGCTAGTGGGAAGGTAGAACTAGTATACCGTTACTGATATCCCTCGAGGAGGGATTTACCGATATAGAAGTTAAAAGTTACCATCTATTCTTTTAAGAAGATAGACATATCGATTATCGATTACATGATTCATTCTTGGAAACCTCCCGAATATATGTATAAGACTTGATATGAAAGTGTTTACCAGGTTTATGTCTGAATAACTAATTTGAATTACTTATATGAGACAACAAGATGGATTTTGACTATTGATTCTTGAAATAGCATTTATTATATTATTTTGATTATTATACTAGCATATTTTCTGACTTGTCCCTCATTAAAATGGTTGAGGCTATTATCATTACTAACTAAGCTAGCATCACTACAAGAAAAAAGTCTTGTAACGACCATTTCTTACTGAAGGTTAGTGAATTCGGTCTTTATAAATACACTTATAGTGACCAAATTTTTTCAGTCGTTATAAATACTTACAGCGATCAAATTTTTTTTCGTCGTTATAAATATACTTATAGCGATTAATGTTTTTTGGTCATTATTAATATAATTATAGTGACCAAATTTTTTTTCGGTCGTTATGAATACACCTATAATGACCAATTTTTTTTAGTTGTTAAAGACAAATTTAATCCAATATTAATGAGGGGATAAGTTTGAACATTAAAAACATAACATCCCATCGTTAAAACATATAAGTTAGTGTAAAAATGTATTTTAATTAATATGAGTACAAAGATATTCGATCAAATCATGTTATAAGTATAACAAGTGGTGTTTTACTAATCATTTCATCATTCTGACAAGAATCCTCCATCTTTTATAATTTTGGTTATTTCATAACAACAATAGTTTAACAAAAAGAAAAAAATTAATGTATTATCCTATAATAACTCTATCCATCATTCTTATTATAGTTAATCATATAAAATTTTAAAACATTGTAAAAGCATTTTGTTACAATCTTTTTTGGCACAATTTTTCTAACTTAAATATTTTTTTCATATAATTTCTATATATGTTTTTATTTTGAGAGATAATTTATTCATCTTTACTTAACCTTTTTAAAGATGTAAGATGAAGTAGGTCAAAATAAAAAAATATAATGAAACAAAAATATTAAAAATAGAAGTAATAATATTAAATAATAATTACGAGCTTATGAGATTAATGTAAGGTCGAAAACTTATATAAATTTGGTAGTAAGTAATATTTTTTAATAAAAAATATATATTATGTTGACCTTTTTTTAATTATTGGTTGTGAAACTAACAGGTGTATACAAAGAAAAATTATTCATTTGAGTCAGAAAAGTATGTAGTGAAATTTCACAAAAAGACAATTTAAAAAGCTTTACATGACATATAATCAACTACTAAATTAATTAAGAGATCGTGGGCTTTTATTATTTAAAATTTATGATGATATGATTGATTTGTATCTCATAATATTTTAATAATTTTAAATTATTTATATTATGTGAATTCTATTAATATAAAAAGTGAACTAAAAGATGTTGGTGGTTTTATCCATGAATCAATGTGCAAAAAGTCAATAACTTGAGGTGCAAAATCCAAAACAAATAACTTTATGTCTAGAACTTTTCTTTTTATTTGATTTTGAGAATAGAAACAAAGTTTATATTTCATTGTAGTCTATCTTTGATTTTGCGAAAAATAAAAAAGAAGATAATAGTTATTAGGAGTGTTATTAATAACCTTACATGAAATTTTGATACATGTCTTTTGACAGATCATGCAGTTTAAAGAACTCATCCTCAGAGAAAGTGTAAACAAATATAAGCAACAAAAAATTGTTGCAGCATAAAACGAATGCATTTCATATTTTATAAAAGATATTCTAGTTTTTCTTTTACTAAGAATTAAAAATATAATATCATATAATTTGTATATCTATATTTTTGTAGCGTTATGCAATATTATTCTTTATAGTTACTATGAAATTTAATATGAATATAATCAATTTGTATGTTTTCATATTATTTATATGTGTGTGTATGCACTTTTGCTGATCTAATTTGTGGTCATAATTAAGGTTTTAATAATTGAAACTGAAGGAAGCCTTGGAGTAATTGATAAAATTATTGTCATATGACCAAAAGGTCACAGGTCCAAACCTTGGTAACATCAGCTAGCAGAAATGCAAGGTAAGACGACATACAATAGATTCTTGTGGTCGGGTCCTTCCTCGGAAGTGCACCTGGCTTGTCTAATTTTTGTTAATAACTAGAATATCAATTAGCAAAGAAAAAATTTGGTTACTGAAAAGAGGTATAACGACTAGGTTTTTGTCATTGTTAAAGTTTTTTTAATGATCAGATTTAATTCGGTCGTTAAACTTTTAATGACGGAGCTTTTAAAGGCCGGTGATGATCGGATTTTTACCTATTGTTATTGACTAATAACAACCGTATTTATACTTTTAGCGATGGAATTTCCCCTTCGTTAAAGACCTATTTTCTTATAGTGCGTCTCACTCCAAGGTATTTTTTTCCTTTCCAGAGAATACAGGTCATATTGATGAGGATTTAGTTAGCTAAAGGTAGCAAGTTGATTCCTTGGTAAGATCCACACATGTTCACGTGGGAAATGAGTTATTTATTGTTATGGACTTTTCTTAATTCTTAGAAAGTTGCTACATAGTCATTTCTTTATTTCGAGTCATGAGTATTCTTAGTTGATTCTTTATATGTGACTGAGTTAAGTTTATTCCTACTGTTGGAGACAAGTTGATATTATTGTATTGAGATTAGATTGGTAATTGATAGAGTGACTTGATTAAATTATTTGGTTGTTGTGCTGTTGGATTTTGAGACAGGAACACTTTTTTTGGATAAGCCTAAAAATAGGAGAAACTCTGCCCGATTTTTTGCATAATTCTAGTAAGTCTTGCTTTGGGATCCTTCCCCTTATCTCCGGTCATGATCCTAAATTGGGTCGTGACAATAAGAATGTGAACATTACTGTCTCTATCATCTCATGGACGAGACATAGTCGAAATGTTTAGATCATAACACGAATCAGTGTAGATTTCTTAAGAAATAGCTCTATCGCACTATTCTGAATTTGAAAAAGGGAAACTTTTCCTACATATAGCCTCCCTATTATGGATGTGGTATGCTTCACACAAATAATAAGGACTCTACTAGACACGGCTTACTCCCTAGGACACTTGAACTTTGTACTCTGATACCAAGTTTGTCACGCCCTGGGAAGGTACCCTAGACATAACCGGTACTCAGAGACTATTGTTAGTCCCCAAGTGAACTACTTTGCCTCATCACTTTCATTCAATCAATAAACTCAAGAAAATCAGTGGAAGACTAAGGAAAGTAATGGATATATTTATCTAGTCTCAAAATAATATCAATAAATAAAAGGACTAGTAGAAAGAGCTAGTTCAACAAGTCTTAACATTAACACTCTACTCTAGTCTATGAAGCCTCTATCACTATCAAGTGTTGCCAATGACAGACCCATGACTACATTAAAATAAAGTAAAACTGATCAAATCTAACTCTAAAAATAATATAAAATAAAGGTAATAATTCCTCCAAAGTAGGGGAGGCTCACCTATCAGCTGAACATCTTAGACCCTCAAGGATGCGCCTGTTCGCAATCCCTAATCCATATATCTGGGTCATGAAATGATACAGCGCCGAGTGATGTCAGTACGTTGAACATACAGTATGTAAAGTAGCTAAATGAAATAGAAATAAGTAGAATAATGGAACAACAACAACTCAGAAAGATAACCAATCAAACTTTCAAATGTCTATCTAAAGTAAGAATAAAGAGTAGACAATGACTCATCAACATCAATCAAGACTCATACCATCATATCAACAACAGAGTACTATCCATATGGAACTTATCTAGGAGTTTCTCTAATCGACAGCCATCACCTATGAGTCGGTGATGATATAATAAAGTGATGTTACTGCCATGTCCATCCAGTACCTTGCCGGCGTAGAGAACGTGTTTATCGATGGATGCATAATTCTCTCAAGTCTTATTTTGGGACTAAGGAAACATCCATTTTCACAATTAGATCCTCTCCTACGCTAGCCATATAGTTAATGAGTGTGAGTGGGACTCACTCTTGCTCATTTGGTGCTCAATACTCCTAGCAAGACTCAACATGCTGATAAGCTATCAAACATCAAGATTTCTCATCATTTACTCTCTTTGGACAAAGAACATCAACTCATCTCATCAACCATCAACTCAATGGATTAGGAACATTTTATTAAGATTAAGTTCAACCTCTTTAAGAATCAAAGGATATCAGTCTCATCAACATCATCATCAATACACTCAATTTAGGACCAGAACCATAACAACAAGCATATTTATATCATCAAGGCTCTAGAATTATCTCCTAAGCTCTTTGCTGTAATCTTTAACAAAATAACATGTAGAGTTTATATAATATCTCATGAAAAGTATTCAATTCAAGAAAATGAGTTTAGGATGATCATCAATGTATGAAAATACATGTAACTAATATAGTTTTAAGGAATTCAATCAAGATAATACTTCAACTGTCACACCCCACCCTGGGGTCTTGACCAGTGCCCGATAGGGGCACATGAACACAAACTAAACCAAATTCCTTTATAACCTAGCCCGAAATTCTACAGAAATTTCGACAGAGTTTCCTTTGTTTTATTGACTAACCGCACCTACAAAAAAAAGATCCAGCAGCTTCCCAGACAGTAGTACATATGTATATATATGTAAATGCGGGCCGACAAGGTCACCGCTGTGGTCCTACAGCCTAATAAGCATGTCACTCGAATAAATACATAATGCGGTCTCGCCGCCTGATCCAGTATACAAAATCATACAACACACCCGTAACCCACAAGTAACCACAGACCTCTAGACAAAAGTA
>JAOTQJ010065767.1:0-13488 GCA_025642045.1 Solanum sejunctum | reverse complement strand
GGATGCAATGCAACAATAGATAGACATCATAGGCAAAATGCATAATAATACTCAATAGATAGCATAATAGCAAGATGACATGTATGAATGATGCTTGGAGTAAAGTCATATTTATACAGAATATAATATATGTATAAGGAGTGATAATTCTTAGTGCAATCCAAGGCCTACCACCTCCTTGGAGAGTCACATGAGGTGCAAACTCCTTTATAAGGTTGCTAATATTGCATGTATGCTCAATGCTTAAGTAAAATCGAAGAGAAGAGCAGGGATCTTATTCCAAACCCCATCGATTAAACTCATTCAACAGGAAGATCGAAAGTATAAAAAGGAAGAAACTATTCCTGTTAGAGAGAAAATGCAGAAGAAAAGGTTTAAAACTCTTTTGATTAATTGTCCACACCATTGTCAAGTTAACGAGGTATTAGTCCATACCTTCATTGTGGGATTAAAACCCCACACCAAGAACCTTCTTGATTCAGTTATAGGTGGACAGGTATTAGAGGATAAATACGATGAATTGTATGCTCTTCTCAGTAGAATTTCACAAGGAAAGTCAAAATGGAATAAAGGATCAAGTCAATCGATAGTCCAAAAGCAAGCCGGTGTGTTACAAATTGATGTTATAACTACCCTGTAGGTGCAGAACATGATGAATAGTCACTTCAACAACTTGGCTTTGGTCAGCAACAAAAAGCACTAATGGTGGTATGTGAACAACTAGCCTAGTCAATATGGTATAACAATAACAAAATGGTTGGTATGACATTTCTAATGGGGAAGACCACATGGCTAAATTTTATGGAGCTAATCCAGAAGAAGTGAACTTTGTGGGCAATACTAACATAGGTGGCTATCAAGGATTCAAAAACTCATATAACCTAAATTGGAGAAATCATCCCAATTTCTCTTAGGGTGGTAATTAACAAAATCAAGGGTCACCTCAGCAGAGACTATAGGGTGGCAATGCTTACCACAATCAATAAATATAGTAGCCTACAAGGTAGTCTTACCGAAACAATATAACTAATAATGAGATGTTGAGGCAAAATTTGGCAAGCTAGAATAGACAAGAAAATGATATTCAAAGAAACAAGTAGGGCCTCCAAAACTTGAAGAAATAGTTAGGGCAATTGTCTAGCTCTATGAACTCCAGGCCTTAGGAAGGTCTTTCAGGTACTACTAACCCTAACCCAAAGCAGGTTAATGTAGTCAGTACAAGAAGTAGGAGACACTTGACTGAGTTGGTCCCAAAGAAGAAGGAGGAGACTATTTAAGGCACTGTAATGAATATTGAGGGTGGCGATCCTAGCTCAAGTACTAATAAGGCAACTTTACTGCCTAAATCTCCCTTTCCATTTCCACAAAAGTTGAGAAAGAAGAAAAAGGATGATTGTTTTCAAAAATTTATCGAGCTACTAAAACAAGTACAAATTAACTTACCTTTGATTGATGTTTTATAGGGAATCCAAAAGTATGCCAAATATGTTAAAAACATCATCACTAATATGAAAAAGTTGGCTGAGTATGAGGATGTGTCACTCATGGAGGGCTATAGCTCCAAGATTCTTAATAAATCTCACTTGACAGCTATGTTAAAGGATCCTGGGATCTTTACTGTGCAGGTAACCATTGGGAATTGTCTGAATGCAAGAGGTTGTGCCATCTGGTTGCAAGTATCAACCTAATGCTCAGTTCTGTAATCTTGAATTTGGGGCTTGGGAGATCAAATCCCACCACCATCATCTTACAATTAGCATATCATTCTGTGGCACAGCCAGATGATGTGATTGAGGATGTTTTATTTCGTGTGGGATCCCTCATTTTTCACGTGAACTTTGTCGTATTTGATTTTGAACCGCACCCTGAGGTCCCATTCATTCTTGGATGCCCATTCCTAGCTATAGGAGGGGCATTAATTTATGTAATAGCAAGAAGGCTCACCATGTGAGCCCATGATAAAGTTGAGGTATTCGGTGTCTACAAAGCAATGAAGCTGCTAGCTGCATATAATGATTTGGCATCCATCACAATGATAGATACTGTGGTGATAGTGAGCCAAGTGGAGATAATATACCCACTAGCCAGATTATTACTGAATCAAGGGTTATTGGATGATGCAGAGGCTAAAGAAATATAAATTATGTTAAACACTCACAATGTCAGTATGCTTAAGAAAATGGCTAATCCATTAAACAGGGTGTTGGGTCCACCACCCAAACCCTCATTTGAACAAGCTCCTCATATTAAGTTGAAGTGGTTGCCATCACATCTCAGGTGTGAATTTCTTAGTGAAAAAAAACATTACCTGTAATCTTGTCTGCTTCATTGACTACGGCACACGTGGATGCTACTGTGGTGGTTCTAAAAAAGAGGAAGAGAGAAATGGGTTGGCTAATATTAGACATCCATGGCATTAGTCTAGGCCTGTGTATACAAAGGATTTTCATAGAGGAAGTTCACAAGCTACTATACAAACCACAGAGAAGATTAAATCCAATCATGAAAGAGGTAGTGAAAAAGGGAGGGATAAAGTAGTTGGATACGGGTATCATCTTCCCCATCTCTGACACCAAGTGGGTAAGTCTAGTGTAATGTGTACCTAAAAAGGGAGGGATGATAGTCATAACCAATGAAAACAATGAGTTAATACCAACTAAAATGGTGATAAGGCGTATCTATATGGATTATCGAAAGTTAAATGATGCCACCAGTAAAGATCATTACACGGTGCCCTTTATTAATCAAATGCTAGATAAACTTACTGAGGAAGAATACTACTGCTTCCTAGATTGGTACATAGGGTATAATCAAATCACCATTGCACCTAAAGACCAAAAATAGATGACCTTCACATGCCCATATGGAACCTATGCTTTCAAACGCATGCCTTTTGGTTTATGCAATGCACCAGCCACCTTCCAAAGGTGTATGTTAACCATATTCCATAACATGGTGGAGGACTTTGTAGAGGTGTTCATGGATGATTTCTCTATCTTTGGGGGTTCCTTTGAGATATGTCTGTAAAATCTACATAGAATTTAGCAAGATATGAGGAGACTAACCTTGTTTGCAACTGGGAGAAATGCCACTTGCTAGTTAAAGAGGGAAGAGTTTTGAGGCACAAAATATTAAAATGTAGTTTAGACGTGGACAGAGCAAAAATTGAGGTGATAGATAAGCTTTCTGGGACTGCAGGGTTCTATCGCAGATTTGTCAAGGATTTCTCCAAAATTGCAAAGTCGTTGTGTGGCCTCCTAGAGAAAAAAGGTACTTTTCAACTTTGATGCTTCTTGTTTACAGGCTTTTGATTGTTGAAAAAGAAGCTAGAGGTGCTAGTGATACAGTGGCAGGCGCAGTGTTCGGGTAGTATAGAGGGAAAGTGTTCCACTCTATATAGTATGCCAGCAAGACTCTGGATGCAGCGCAAAATAATTACATAGTTACTGAGAAGGAGATGCTGGAAGTAGTATATGTGTTTAATAATTTCAGATCATACTTGCTGGGGACCAAAGTTATTATGTTCAGAGAGCATGCTGCAGTGAGATACTTGTTCAACAAGAAGGATGCTACGCCTTACCTGATTATATTGATCCTGTCGCTCCAAGAGTTCGATATTGAGATTAATATCATAGAGGGTGTGCAAATCAGATTGTAATCACTTGCCCTGATTGGAGAATAATGCTTACATAGGTGAGCAAATGTAGATAAAAGAAGAGTTCCCAAATGAGCAACTGTTGGCACTAGAAGTAAAATAACTACCATCATATGTAGACATAATAAATTACATGGTCAGTGGTGTATTTCCTCCTGATGCTGCATATCTGCAAAAAAAGAGGCTGACTCATGATGGAAAGACTTATATTTAGGATGAGACATATGTCTTCAAGCAATGGGCATACTAAATGGTGAGAAGATGTGTTCCTGAGACAGAGATGCAGAAGTTCTTAGAGAGTTGTCATGCTTCCCCTTACGGGGGCCATCATGGAGGTGAAAGAACAACTCACAAAGTGTTGTAATCAAGTTTCTTCTAGCCCACTCAATTCAAAGATGTTGTACAGTTTGCGAAGGCTTGCAATTCTTGTCAAAAGACCGGCACCATGTCTAGAAGGCATGAGATGCCCCTAAACAATATCTTAGAGGTAGAGATCTTTGATATTTAGGGATTTGATATATAAATCCATTCCCACTATCTTTGGGCCATCATGACATCCTTGTAGCAGTTGACAATGTGTCAAAATAGGTAGAAGTAGCATCTCTACCTACTAATGATACCAAGGTGGTAAGTAAGTTTCTAAAGAAGCACACCTTCACTAATTTTAGAACTCCAAGAGCCATAGCGATGGAGGGACACATTTCCTTAATCAAACAGTGAAGAATCTTCTAGATAAATACAGAGTAAGGCACAAAGTAACAATAGCTTATCACCCATAAAGTGGACTAGTTGAGGTGTCAAATCGAGAGGTTAAGCAAATCCTGCAGAAGAGGATGAATGCCACTAGAAAAGATTGGGCTATAAAGCTTGATGAGGCATTATGGTCATACCAAATAACTTTCAAGACTCCAATTGGCAGATCTCTGTGTTGGTTGGTGTATGGTAAAGCTTGTCATCTGCCAATTGAGCTCGAGCACCAAGCATACTGGGTGATTAAGAGATTGAATCTAGACCCGGAGCTTGCTGAAAAAAAAAGGTTGGAGCAGTTAGAGGAGATGGAAGAATTTTGGCTCCAAGCGAGAATGCTAAACTGTATAAGGAAAATACCAAAAGATGGCACAATCAGCATATTATCAAGTGCAATTTTGAGCCGAGCCAATAGGAATTACTGTTTAATTCTCTTTTGAAATTGTTATTAGAAAGCTAAGGTCCAAATAGAGTGGACCTTATATAGTGGTAGCCGTGACACCCCATGGAGCAATGGAACTGAAGGATGAGACCTCCAACTAAACTTTTTCGGGGAATGGTCAATGTGCCAAGAACTATTATAATGAATACACAATTGAATTTGAAGAGGCCATTGAGTTGGCCAATGATGAGTAAGAACATGGTGCATCGGTCTGCGATGGTAAATTAGATGCTGCACAGTAGGCAACCCGTGGTGAGGTAACAGTATCATAGTTTTTCTTTATTTTACTTTTTAATGAAAAGATGAACCCATAACTGATTTTGAAAAAATTGCACCAAGTGTCGGTCCACGATAGTGGCGCATTGCGAACCCCTTGCATTTTGGTGCAAATTTTTTATATTAAATTCCTAATGATTCGTTGGGTAATTTTTGTATTTTTTATCCAAATTAACTTTCATAAGTGTTTTGTAGCATATTCAGGTGTTCGAGAGATTTAAAGGGTCCGAAGCTCAAAATATAATTTTTGAAGCAGTTGATAGTGTGTGTGTGCGTCGATACAGCGTCACATGTGTATCGCCAACAAGGTTCAAGCTTTTACTAGGTATGTGCAAAAATAGAGAAAAAAATTTAAGGCATGGTCTGCGTCCACACAGTATCACTGCTGTGGCGCAAACACGTGTCATTTTTTATGTGTTCCCACCTGACCCCATGCTTATAAATATTCCCTAATTCGTCTTTTCCTCCAATTTTTAACAAAACTTGACCCCCAACCCCATTTTTTGCAAAATTACTATCTTCTTACTCCCTTAAACATAAAATATTCAAATTAATCCGCGTCACACACCACGTGTGCCACAATCTTCTTCACATATTTTGATTTTTCAAAGCAAGGTATGTGTTCCCTCATTAACTTTTTCTTGTTTTTATTATTGGAAGTGGTGGATTCCCTCTTGATTTTGGGATGAAATTGAAGTGGGTTAAGTTGTTTTGTGCTTGATCTTGGTTTATTGTTGTTGGGAGTGAAGAATTTTAGCCTAATTTCTTAGTGGAATTGATTATTGTGCTTAATTGTTGCGAGTACAAACCCTAGGCAAAAATTAAGTTGAAATTTGGGTAAAATTGGGGATTTTGTAATCTTGAAATTGCATTGTTGATAATTGATGCTATTGTGTTAGGTATTGCAAAATTCCAAATGTTGGGTTGTGTAATTGCCATATGGTGCATTGTTGAGTGCACCCGGATTCACCAATGCTTGAATACACTATTTGGGAGATTGAATTGCTTGCAATTACTATTGTAAATAATGGATTGAACTTGTGAGTGATGTAAATGTTGGTTTAAAGTGTTGGGGTGGTTTTGTTTACTTGAAATAGGGGGTATGTTGTCGAATGGTTGTCTTAAGTAGCCTTAGTAAGTTGGGAAGTCAGAGTACCTTCTAGACATGTGTCTTGAATCTAAGTGTAGGGTCGTAGGTGTAGTTCAATATATAGTAGGGGCCCTCTTTGTGACTATGTGTTGACTTTGGTCTATTTGTATGTTTTGAAGATCACATGGCATCTCGTGCACGTAGAACAGGCTAGACTAGTGTGCTAGGGGCCTTAAGCACCTGAAGAAGGGCTAGGGACAACCCAGAAGTGCCTAAATCCCAGCATAAAAAGGGCCAGTAGGTCCCTTTTTGGGTTAAGAAGGTTAATACGGAAGGCAAGCATTAGTATAAAGCCCATAATAAATACAAGTATTACCCCAGATATTTCCTTAGATGTGGATTCTTCGGATAAGGAGTACCCTTTCGAGCAGTGTATGGCCTATAGTCTAACCTTCTTATTTGAGGAACCGCTGCATTGCAATTTAAGTCTTGTGAAGAAATTTTATGCAAACATTAGTAAGGACCTGCAGACTAAGGTGGTGGTATTTCGAGAGATGGAGGTTAACATCACCCCTTTTGTGATTAATAAGTTTCACTCATAGTATAGGGAAATCTGCTACACACTCGCTGGGGTAACTTCCACTACCAAGTGGATTCACCATGCTGATAAAAGCTACCATCTGTCATTCCCATTCGGCTACATGAACAGGGAAACTAGAGTTTGGGTTAAAATTATGAACCACTCTTTCTTTCCGAGACAACAGTTCACCACTGTCATAAGAGAAAGAGCATGTTTGGCTTGTATCTTGATGACTGAGATGGAGATAACTTAGCCGTTATCTTCAATTCTGCAACGCAAAAGGCAAAGGTACACAAAGGACGTAAGTATGCCTTTGGCAGTCTTATTACTGAGCTGTGTTATCTTACAAGTGTACCCACTGAGGAGGTAGACTATTTTCCGTGCATAGGACACCCCCTTATGTTGCTACGAATATTAAGGGGCCTGAAGTATCGACAGGCTCGGTGCTCACCACTGTTGAGAGGAGCTACCGCGATGAGTTGATGACGGACCTCATATATGGGCTAGAAATGCTACTGCACAGGACCAACAAATGCTCGTCCACCTTAAAAGAGCTCCAAAAGGTTGTGGCTTTATACCCACTTAATGCCCATGCCAATGCGGTATTAGGCATCGGTCCTCAATTTATTGAGCCCGTGGAGGATGACATTCTTACAAACCCCAATATTGCATGGTAAGTCTAAGTGTGCGGTGGGGATTATTATGTTTGATATGCTTTATTTCTATTAATTAGATAGGTATTAAGACTTCTTTTTATTTCTTAGCTATGTTTCTATGTCTGTTTAAGTTGAACAACAATTTTATGTTATTTTAGGTCTGTAACTATTGACTATGGGATGCATGGATGCTTGAATGTGAATATTCCAAATATGTATTATTTTAGTGGTGATTACTTATATCTTGAGTCTTATGGCCATGTTTTGAATAGTAGTAGTAGTCACAGTTGAGAGACGGGGGCCTATGATGGATGGATAACGACCATCCTAAGGGTATTCATCAAATTGAGTCTCATTTAAAGTATAGATAGTTATACAACCAAGCATTGTACATCGAGCATGTGAACAAATATAACTATAACTTGAACTCCTAGTAATCTAATCTTGAATCCTGTAAGTCATAAATATGTATATGCTTAATTTTGAATTCATGTGAATAATAAGATGGTGATTCTAATGTTACCCTTATGATGAGAGTGTGCCAAGAGTGAATTAGGTTAAATGTGGGTTTATGTTGCAATAGTTGCTAAAACTTGCCCGGTATATAGACTTGTAGGGATTGGATTTAGAGGAAAGGATCTAGGTATTTCTTTGGTACCTAAATATTGTTAAGCTTTGTATCCACCTAATGAAATCATCCTTAGTTAGCACTTTTGAGCTTTAGCCTTTTTCTTTGGTTGGATACATTTCAAGACAATCCATTTTCTTTGATTGATTTACTATGTTTGATCCTCATCCTAAGCACTTTAGCACGATAAGTCAGAGGAGAGGAAACTTGAGTGGATACCCAAAGGATAAGTAGTAGTGTATAAAACAATACTTATAGGCCAAACCAGTGGTGATCCGCAGATTAGTCGCATAGGGCCACTGTTTGAAAAAAAATTAATATAAAATATTGTAAATAGTGTAGGGTAATTGAAGTTCTTATACAGTGTGAAATGCAATAAAGGGTGTTAGTTAGGGAGGAGTTGAAAGTGATGAAGTAGGAGAAGTGTAGTGTAAGCTAGGAGTGCTTGGGAACTAAGCCATGTCAGTTATATCCAGAAAAATATCCCACTAACTCGTAGCCTACATTACAACCAAATAAAAGACCTATGTGATCCTTTGAAAAACATTCTAACTAGGTTGAAATCATACATTATGGACATGCCTATGGGAACTAGAAGCAATATAAGACATCTTTTATGAGTGAGAGAGTTGATTGTGTATACATAGTTAAGCAGTTACCTAAATTCTTAGTGGTGTGCATGAGTAATTCTTCTAGTGAGGGCACATAATCATCAAAGGTTGACAACTAGACAAGTTGTTAAATATTTAGCATGAGTTCACATTTATACATGAGTGCTAGGTGCAAGTTGATGCTACTAGGGGTCTGGAGAAGTGTTTGTTATGGTTTAAAAGTTTCATTCATATGATGTGCATTGTATATACTACCTACTGAGTCTCATGCATATGTCTTAATTTGCTTGAGGATGGGCAAAGCTCTAAGTGTGGGGTAGTGATCTTAGGCCTATTTATACGCCGAATTAGCTAAAAATACCCATAACTAGAGCCTTGTTGGAGGGTAAATTCATAGATTCTAGATGGTTTTAGTTTGATTTCTCTAATTTTTCTAACCTAGGGCCAAGTTCATCTTTTGGTCGTGTTTTTATAGGTTTTCTTTGAATTATGATATTCCAGAGTCACACCCGGACCTGAAGGATGAATACAGTCCAGATTGTAAAGGATAAAAGTCAGTTGGGTCAGCAAAAATTCTCAAGTGTGCATTGTAGACCTAATATAAAGCTATCAAGCTGAAAAATGAAGAAAAAAAGCACGAAGCAAAAAAGGAGACACAGTTCGCGTCATAGACTTGTGCAAAAATTACGCAAGATGGTCCAGCCAGCAAAAATAAGCAGAAACCCAGCAAGGACTAGTAGTCCATGTCACGGACTGCAAAAACAAAATTGAGTTACTGTATTTTATGTTATATTATGTCAAGAACTTTAGGTTTTCATATTTGTTTTTACTCAAGAACTACGAGAGACGATTGTAAACCTTGTTCTAAGGGGAATTTTGTTAGTTTGATCATTATTTGTTGGTTGGTAATGCATTTGAGGTCATTCATGATGTATGTAGTGACTATGAGTGGCTAAGTCTCTACATTATGGGGTTGTAGCTACAGACAATGTTTAGTTCTTAACTTTTGACAGCTATAAATGTGTTCTTCTAATTATTCCTGTATTACTTTTACCTATACTGTATAGTCTGGACAACTAGGTGGTAAATTGTTGTTCACTCTAAGTTTGATAGATGTTGGAGTAAATAGAACACAATAATATAGGGAGCTTGTATGACTAGAAAACTAGGTTGATCTATCTAAAAGAGACCCGTGACAACTACCGTTACTCCTTGCTTTATTCAAACAGAAAGATAACATTAAAAAACTTGTACTGGTCTGTCTATCCCCGCTTAACAATGTAGTTAGGTAGTCAATAATGGCAGGACGATAGAGGTGTGCAACCCTGTTCAGATAATTTTAACCCCGTGATTCAGTAGTCGGGAACACATACATAGGTGCAAACGTTGGGACAAAAAAGAGTCATTAAGGTTTCAATCCTGGAATTGCTCATTAATTGGTATTTTAATAATAATAACCAATTTAGATTTGTAGTTTAGTTATTTAATTTCTTTGCATAAATCTCTCAATATTTTTACTAAAAGCACTCCATACATGATAGCTTGGATTGTTTTCTGACTTCATTTGAATCCCTTAGGTTCAACAACCCGGCACCTTAATCAAGGTAAACTATATTACTCGTTAGACCATATACACTTGCAAATGCTTGGGAGAAAAAATGAGATACGTAGGCAACCCTCATTGGGTTTGTGTCATGCCCAGAGAAGGTACTCAAGACGTGGCCAACACTAGGAGACTATTGCTAGTCCCTAAGCAAATCACTTGGCCTCATCCAAAACATTCAATCAATAAACTCTACTAATCAGTAAAAGACATAAGAAAGTAAAGGGGTACATTAATCTAATCTCAAATAATATAATAAGTACAACATCAATATCTGACTCTACCCAATGAAGCCTCTATTACTGTCAAGTGGTGCCAATGATAGAACCATGGCTACCTCAATACAAAATAGTCTATCAAGTTTAACTCTATAGCAAGATAAAATAAAAGTAATGAATCCTTCTGAGTAGAGGAGACTCACCAATCATCTGAATGTCTTACATCCTCAATGATACGCCTATTGATGATCTCTAATCCTTGTATCTACATCATAAAATGATGCAGCGCTGAGTGGTGTCAGCATGTAGAATGTATGGTATGTAGAATAGCTAAATGAAATAAAAGTACATAGAATAATATAGAAATGACAATCAACTCAGAATAGTAACAATTAACATGTCATGTGTCTATCTAAAGTAAGAATAAATATTAGAGAAGTCACCCATCTAATCCATCAAACCTTATCAATCAAATAAGACTCAGCTTAGAGGGACAAATCTCAACTCATCTCGACTCAGAGTACTTGGTTTGGGAATTTCATGGGAGTTTCTCTTATCCAACAATAATTACTTATGAGCTAGTGATTGTACAATAATCTCGCTAATGTTGCCACAGTTGTTTAGTACTTGCCAGGTAGGGAACGAATCAAAACCATAATGGAAAAGTCCAAATGGAGACAATAATCTATAAGTCCTCTATTGATTTCAGGAACTTCTAATTAGAGTAAACCTCAACATAATATGATGTGTTAGACCTAATCCTTTTAGCTATGCCTGCCTAAGTAGTTTAACTAGTATGAGTTAGATTAACTTTTACTCATCCGGTGCTCGATACTCCTCCCATGATTTAATGTTGATAAAACAATCCATCCAATCTAACCATCTTAATCACCTTATCTCAAATCACCCTCATAGAGGCTCTCATCATTCAATCAGTTTCATAGTGACTATGATCATACTATCAATTCAACTCTCAATAACTAGCTCAAGGCTAAGAACAATCATTAGAGAATAATTTAATATACAAATCATTAAAGTTCATTTGGAAAGACTCATGGGACCATCAAATACTATCAAGTTATCATCATTCCCACATTCACAATCACAATTACTATCTACTTTCTCAATCAAGGCTCCAGACTCAATCCCTTTATTCATTCCTGCATGCTTTCAATAATCAACATATAGGTTTTATACAATATCTCATGAAAAGTATTTAATTCAAGAAAGTATGTTTATGATCATCATCAACATATGAAAAGATATGTAAGAAATTATAATTTTTTTAAAAAATAATCAAGAATAATGTATGTAGACTCATGGACTTCAACTTTCTTCTAAGACCATCTATGGGGAACAGGGGAGAACAATCTTATGCTTTTAGTTTAGCCTTACATACCTGGGATGAAGTAATCAAAAATCACCTTCAAGAATCACCTCCAAATTCTTCAATCTTACGCTTCCCTCTTCTCTTCTCTCAAGCCTTAGTCTTTCAAATACATATCAAAATGACTTAGAATGGGGTTTAAGACCTCATTTATGTATCAAAATGACCTAATTTGATTGTGTTTTGAGTTTAGGAGGGATTGAGAATTGACCCGAATGCACCTCATAAAGCTTCTGAAAATTTACACCATGGGAAAATGAGTTCGCTAAGCGGACCCATCTTGTCCCTATGTATTTTTTTTAGAAATTTTCCCAATAAGTTTTCTAATCTCTATCGAAAAAGTTTTAAAAAAATAAGTGTAGGTCCGCTACAAAGGCGCGTCGCTCCTCTGTTGCGCATTTTCATTGGGATTCGTTTCGGCTCAAAAAATTATTTTTTTGATTCGGTTTCTCTAAAACTCTAGCGAGACCATTCTCCCACTTAATTTTTCATGTTGATCGTAATCTGATCTCGGAATTTCAAACGGAGCATGGAAAGATGGGTGACGCGCACACCTCTATCCTAAGGGTATTTCGATAATCTTACTGGGTGTTATTGTTTGGTGATCTTTATTGATAAAATTTATTAAAAAAAATATTTCTTATTAATGTAAAAAAATACAATTTTTTCTCTTTTTCACAAAAGCAAAAGAAATATTTATTTCTTATAACAAAAAATTAACATGAATATTTCTTTGATTGAAGAACTATGCACACCTGATTCTCACCTTGATGAGATATGTTGGTAGCCCACCTTGGGTTCAGTGATTCTTATTTTAAAAATAACCATTGTTACTATTATTATTATTATTATTTATTCAAAATAAAAGATTTTACTCTTTATTTTTTTTTTTAAAAAATGATCATTATTCAAGAAACTCAAAAAGAAAGATCTTATTTCTTTGTGTAGAAAAGAATTTTTTTTTTCTGTTTCATTCATATTCCAAAAAAAAAATTATTCCTCTTCAACATAAAAATACTATAAATAAAAAGAAGTTTTTTTTTTTGTTGATTGGTACCAAGATACTTAGAAGTGTGCATGAAAAAGTCTTATATATTTGACATAATAGAATGGATCAACTTTGTTGTGACCATATAGATTCTTTTGGCACCTCTTGAATTATACTTATGTCATACTTGAAAAATTCTCTTGCTCAAAGTTGTAAGGCAACAAATACTGTACATGAAATATAACTCAAACGAAATTATGCACTGATCGTGGATAAAACTGTAAAATCTGCACTGTAAAATATATACACATCTGTACTCAAATGACCAACTGATCAATGGTGAACTGTCTTGGGATCATCCCTATGCTAGGTTCTCAATGAACCCCCGCAGGCTACCACCCATAAGTCTGTATTGGGATCGTCCCTATGCTAGGTTTGCAATGAACCCCCTCGGGCTACCACCCATCGAAACTGTATACTTAATATTTCAGTTACCTTTGAGATGATTCTTTTGGTGGTCATAATATTATAGAAATAAAGCTATATATGTAGCATGTGCCATGTAAGTAATCATACAATATAGTATGGAAATGAAAAGAGTATGTTA
>JAOTQJ010065756.1:0-13489 GCA_025642045.1 Solanum sejunctum | reverse complement strand
CCATCGAACATTAGAAGCTTCTTAGGTTTGGCGGGTTATTACCGGAGGTTTGTGAATGGCATCTCTTCTATTGATTCTCCTATGACTAAGTTGACAAAAAAGAATGCAAAATTTGTGTGGACCGATGCGTGTGAAATATATTTCAAAACTTTTAAAGATAAGCTTCTCTCTACTCCTAGCTTGGCTCTACTGGAAGGATGGAAGGATTTGTTATATATTGTAATGCCTCAAGAATTAGTTTGAGGTATGTTTTATGTCATGGCCCAAGCCAAGTGCCTAGATGTGACACGATGAATGGGGAACTCGAAGGAACCCCAAGCAAGCCTCTTAACTTGTCATTACACATCCTTGGTCACAGAAGCATATAAAAGGCATAAAGTAAGCAAAAAGGATAAGGGGATAGCTTGTGAAAACATCAACATCAAAGACAAGGAGTCATAGCTCATATCATAAATATGTAACTCATATAACAAACACCTCTAAATACATAGATAGTGTGGGGGCCAAGACAAAGCTACCGGGCTTACCATCATAGTCAATAGAACATAAGATTGTCTTAATAAATAGATAATAGTAACATAGACTAAGGTCCCCTAACTAGAGAACTCACCAACAAGCTTGGAATAGCACTGACTAGCCACGTGGAGGAGGAGGAGGATCAACTTGAGCACCGGTTCATACATGGTGACATCATGTAGGTAAGAGTATGTGCTAGTACGTTGAAGGTACTATGTATGTGGGATACAATAAATACAAGAAGTAGACATCATAATAAAAAAAATGCATGATATTAAGCACTAGACATATTATACAATATGCCATGTATGATCAATGCTTAAGTAACACATGCTTGAGTAACTCATGCTTATATAGGATATCATATGTGAAGAACAGACCAAACTAGCTGTTAAAGGTATAAACCCCTCGGTGGTTATGTGCTATAAACCCCTCACATGGTTGATGGTAATCACACCTTGCCAACACGATGAAAAAGTGTAAACCCCTCGCATGTTTGACTAGGATAAACCCCCAATATGGTTACCCAGGCTCTTGTCCCCTTGGATCGAGTATGGTCTAATGCAGCACCTTATATAGGACTCATCATATACGCTAGTACAACACTTCATAATGGAATAATCACACACATAAGATCATTTCATCATCATAATATCATTTGTATCATATCTCATGCTTTAGACCTCAAGAATTCAAGAAACCACATCTGCACATTTTATCGAACACTTGGGGGGTATGTAATGGGGGTAAAAGACCATGCAATTTAGAGATTAAATCATGCAATAAAATTAGAGATAAAAAAACCATCAATCCACACCTTGCAACACCCATAAGACATTTACATCAAAACTTCTCATCAAATCCAACATTAGATTCAAAATTTGAAGCTCAAAACATGCTAAAACAACCATACTTTCATGAACTAAAATCGTTGTGCAGTAAATTTATCAATATATAAGACCCACATGTAAAATCAACTTTAAATCATGCATTATTACGCAAGACATGGTTTAGGAACCATAGGTGGAAGGACCCAGTGGTTCAACACCACATACCTTAGGTGTAGAGTTAACTGCTTAGAATTGAGATTGGGAAGAATGGAGGCTTCAAAATGATCTTTAAATCCAATCTTTATCTTGGTTTTCATTGAAATTGAATTGGGTGTTGATGAAGGATTTTGGACGAATTTAGACTATATTTGAGATAAGAGTAATGAGTTTTATCCTTTGGGATAGTGTTTAGGTCTTTTAAAAAGATTAGGATGCATTGGAAGTCTAAAAAGAGCATTAGAGTAATTAAAATTTACGAAGATGCCATAAGTGAATGGATGGAAAAATTGGCAAAGTATCGTCTCACTACAGAATTTATTGACACGGTGGTACTCCAAGGGTCATGTGGAGTGCCTGTGAGACAACACTTATACAGAAAAAAATGAATTGGAACACTTAAGAAAAAGTTAGCGTCGACGTCACTTTGATGGTCACTTTCACGGATCGTGTGGGGTTACGCAGACTATTTACTAGTCCGCCTTACCTCACTTAGACAAACTATTGCAGGCCTCCATACTTCCAAGTGCTATGGGCCGTCCTACTCTATATGGCCTATCAACATCTCCCATGGTACCAACCTTAGCCACATTTTTCGCCAAGTCCAACAACCTTGCTCTAGCAGCCCTTGTTGCCATCCCCATAGTCAATGGTAGGCCACATGGGCTGTGACACTGGCCATGCCACCATCCTTGGTGCCAGAAATGTCCTTTTCCAACCCCTGTTGCCCCAAACTGCCTATCAAAGGGCACAGTGGCTGTCAAACTGCCTGTGTGAGTTCACTGCATAGGAGGGTCTCATAAAAGCGGTCAGAACACATTCATTCAAACTTGAAATAAGATGAAACCAAGTGTGGTATGATCTAAGTCAAAAAGCTTTGATTTGATATGTCGTGGGCAACCAAGTTCCATATGTGCTAAAACTTATGCTAGTTTAAAGTTGTCCCTTGCATGGACCATCACCCAAATCTTAACTCTTAGGGAAGTCTTGAACTCGTTTAGGTACTAGTAGTTTCCCATGAACCTAATAAACACCAAATCTAACCAAATAAGGCTTGAAACATGGATACATAAGAGCGTAGAGTTATGAGGTGTCATAATATCACCTCCTTGGGAATATTCATCCCCGAATGTCAGGAAAACGTACACAAGGAAAGTAGTCATGAAGAGTTTTGCTAAAACATAGATGCAACAATGCACCTAAATATGGTCTTCAAGAAAATAGTAATATGAACATAAAAATCCCCATAATATTATTAACATGAACATGAATGCATGCAATGTAAATGAAACATAAGACTTGAAATCACATAGGGGACTTAGAATTGGTAACTTAGGCTTGAGTGGAGTGGATAAGATAAGGATACCACTTTTGCATGTCTGCTTCGGCCTCGCATGTAGCACTTTTGACTTGTTGGTTCCTCCAAAGAAAATTAATGGATATCACCCCCTTCTACTCAATATCTTCACTTGCCTATCCAAAATTCAAGTCGGAACCTCCTCATAAGTAATGTTATCCTCAATAACACCTACCACATCAAGAGGCACAATGGCATTAGGACTACCTACACATTTTCTCAACATAAAGACATGGAACACCAGATGAACTAAGTTCATTTCACTAGGCAACTTTGACTCATAAGCTACCTTGCCAATCCTCTTCAACATATCATAAGTACTAACGTACCTTGCATTCAACTTCCCCTTTTTATCGAAATGGACCACACCTTTCGTTGGAGAAACCTTCAAATAAACATAATACCCTCTTTGAATTCAAGGTCTCTTCTTCTCACATTGGCATACAATTTTTGACAACTTTGGGTCATTCTTAACCTTTCCCTAATCATCCTAACCTTCTCAAGAGCATCTATAACCAGATTTGGTCCTAATAGGGCCACCTATCCAACCTTAAACCAACCGACCGGTGATCTATATTGACTCTCATAAAGAGCCTCAAAAGGAGTCATACTGATACTAGCATGATAGCTATTGTTGTATGCAAAATCAATCGAAGGAAGATGGTCATCCCAACCACCCCTCAACTTCAACACACATGCCCTAAGCATATCTTCAAGGGTTTGAATGGTTCTTTCATCTTGGCCATCCATTTGAGGGTCGAAGGTCGTACTAAGGTGAACTTTTGTACCAAGACCCCTTTGAAAAGACCTCCAAAAGTGTGAAGTGAATTGCCACCAAGATCAGATATGATGGACAAAGGAACCCCATGTAACCTCACTAACTCATGGTTGTACAACCTTGCATACTCTTCGGCCTCATATATGGTCTTAACTGGTAGAAATGAGCCTATTTTATCATCCTATCAACCACCACCCAAATTGAATCAAAACCTTTTCTAATCTTAGGCAATCGAACAACAAAATCCATATTAATCACCTCTCACATCCAAGTGGGAATCTCTATGTCTTGGTTTAGGCCAACCGGCCTTTGATGTTCGAGTTTGACTTGTTGATAACTATGTAAACCGAAAATGAATTTGGCAATGTCCCACTTCATTCCTCCCCACCAATACACATCCCTCAAGTCTCTATACATTTTGGTGGAACCAAGATAGATAGAATATGAAGAATTATGGGCATCATCAAGGATCTTCTCCCTCAAACCATCAACACAATGCACACACAACCTACCTTGGTACCTAAGGGTACCATCTCCCCCTAGGAGAAAACCTCTACTTTGCCCTCTTTCACCAAGGCCTTTCATTCAAGCAAGGAGGAGTCAAGATCTTGTTTTGGTATCACCTCATCAACCAAAGAATATTTGGAACAATCAACAAAAACCATACCATTATCTACCTCTTCCAACCTAACCCCCAATCTTGCCAATCGATGCACCTCCCTAGCCATCTCCCTATCACTACCATCAACATGAGCTAAGCTACCCATAGACACTTGACTCAAAGCATCTGCCACCATATTTGCCTTCCTAGGATGGTAATGCATGCTCATGTCATAGTCCTTAAGAAGTTCTAGCCACCTTCTTTGTCTGAAGTTCAGATCATTTGAGTGAAGACATATTGGGGGATATTATGAACAGTGAACATATCGACATGCACCACATACAAATAATGATGCCAAAACTTTAATGCAAACACCATGGTGACCAATTCAAGATCATGGGTAGGGTAGTTTTTTACATGTACCTTAAGTTACCTAGAAGCATAGGTTATGAACTTACCATTTTGCATTAGCTTAAAACCCAAACCCACTCTATAAGTATCACAATACACAACAAATCCCTCAAGCCCATTTGGTAGTGATAATATAGGAGTGTACACCAGCTTATCTTTCAATGTTTGGAAGCTCCTCTTATATTCATCGATCTACACAAACTTAACCTTCTTTTGAGTCAATTTTGTCATAGGAGAAGCAATGCAGGAGAACCCATTCACGAACCTTCTATAGTAACCCGTAATACCCAAGAAGCTCCCAATACCCGATGACATCGATCTAGGCCAATTCCTAATCACATTGGTTTTCTTAGGATCAGGTTTCATACCATCCCCTGACACCACATGACCCCAGAATGCAACCTCCTTCAACCAAAATTCACACTTTTCATATTTAGCATACAATTTCTCCTCCTCAACCTTTGCAACACAACCGTCAAATGACCCATATGCTCCTCCATACTATGTAATAGATCGAAATATCATCAATGAAGACCATAATAAAGGAATCAAGGTAAGGTTTGAAGACCCTATTAATTAGGTCTATGAACATGGCCAGTACATTGGCTAACCTAAAAGACATTACTACAAATTCATAATTCCCATATCTAGTCCGGAAGGCTATCTTGGGACTATCATACTCCCTCACCTTCACTTGATGATAGCTGAACCAAAGATCAATCTTAGAGAACAAGGTAGCCCCCTTGCAATTAGTCAAACAAGTCATCAATCCTTAGAAGACGATACCTATTCTTTATAGTGACCCTATTGAGTTGCCGGTAGTAAATGCACATTCTAAGTGACCCATCCTTCTTCTTTACAAAAAACACCAGCGCACCTCAAGGTGATTGTCTAAGCCTAATAAATCCCTTCTCCAACAAATCTTTAAATTTCTCCTTTAACTCCTTCAACTCCACCGGGGCCATAGGGGAAATGGAGATAGGCTATGTATCCGAAAGGACATCTATGCCAAAATCTATCTCCCTTTGGGGAGGGAAACTGGGAAGGTCATTTGGGAAGATATCAAGAAACTCATTTACAACAGAAAGCGACTCTATAGAAGTGACTTTGGACTCCACATCTTTAACCCTCACAAGATGGTAAATACACCTCTTAGAGATCAACTTACGGGCTTTAATACATGAAATAAATCTACCCTTGACCACCACATCTTGTCTTTCCCACTCAAGCATGGGTTCATTTAGGAAATGAAACTTGACCTTATAGGTTTTACAATCAATAGAATTATAGTAGGCATGCAACCAATATATCCCAAGAATGACATCAAAATCTACCATGCAACTAAAGGCATCAACTTTTGCAAAATGCAAATATGATAACTTCTATAAGCTTTCATAGCAACAAAAGAGGCACTAATAGGAGTATACACTTCATATGACTTATGAAACAACTCGAGGTCAACATGAAATTTTTTAGCAACAAAGTAAGTAACAAAAGAAAGGGTGTCACTCGAATCAATCAAAGCATATATATCAAGATCAATGATTTTCAACATACCGGTAGCAACATTGGAAACCTCACCAAACCCTTGCCTTCCATGTACTGCATAAAACCTATTGTGCCTTGGGGCACCCCTTTGAGGACCATCTTTACCCAATGGGACCGAATTTGCACCCCGGCCCTTGCCATGGTTTCTTGGACAATCCGCCTTCTTGGGACCAAGCTCCCCACATCCATATCATGCATTTGAAACCTTAAAACATGGGCCTCCATGACTCCTTCAACATTTAGGACACACATCATTAGGAGCCACACGTCCAACACCTTGAGGCTTAGGAAAGTCATTGGCAAACCCCCTATTAGTAGCATGAGTAGGCCCTTAGCCTTGAAAAAATCTAGCACCCTTTATGAATTTAGCCTCAAATTGTTCCCTCTTTGCCTCATGTCCCCTTCTATTGCTCAACTTCTCATCCTCCATTTGCTCGGCATATATTATCAACTAAGACAAGTCCATGTCATTAATCAGCATGGCAGACCAACATTCTTCACTTAGAAAGTCAGAGACCCCCCATCATGAACTTATTTATCCTAGATCTAGGATCGACCACTAAATGAGAAGCATACTTTGAAAGTTGATTAAACTTGAGGGAATACTCCTTCACACTCATAACACCTTGTTTCAACTTCATAAACTCCACCAACTTAGATTTCTTAAGCTCAAGAGGGAAAAACTGATTAAGGAAAGTCGATTTGAATTACTCCCAAAGCACCACATTACCAATTCCCTTCTCACCCTTCTATTAGCTGTACCATATTTAGGCTACCCCTTGAGTTTGCATACTGCCAACTTCGCCTTTTCATTTGGCCCAACATACATGATAATCAAGATTTTGTAGACATCATAAATGAACTTTTGTAGGTGTTCCTCCAACTTTGATCCATAGAAAGCTGGATGGTTCATCGTAATGGAGTCTGTTACCCTAGCTCTCAGGGTAGTAGCATGAGAGGCTTGGGTCCCTTGGTTGACTTAATTAGCCACAATTTGGGAAAGCATAGTGAGAGCATCTCAAAGCTCACCATTGGTAGGTTTCTCCTTGGGAGTTTGGGCCCTTCTTCCTCGAGTGTTAGGATGATCTAGCATAGCAAAGAACAATCATAAGGAGGAAAAAGACTTACCATAACTCTATAGCACGACTTTGAATATGAAAAAGGGTAACATTTCCTAAAATGTCTCATAACCTCCTACTCATAGTCATGACGTGCTTCAGAACCATTAATAGGACTTTAATCAATACGGTGTGTTGGAATCTGAGGATATACTAAACTAGTGCTCTGATACCAAGTTTGTCATGATCCAAGCTTAGGGCGTAGATGTGACACAGCGAATGGGTAACCCGAAGGAACCCCAAGCAAGCCTCTTAACTTGTAATTACATATCCTTGGTCGTGGAATACATAAAAGACATAAAGTAAGAAAAAAGGACAAGGGCCTAAGGGCTAGCTTGTCAAAACATCAACATCAAAGAGAAGGAGTCATAGCTCATATCATAAATATGCAACACTTCCAATAAATACCTCTAAATACATAAATAGAGCGAGGGCAAGACAAAGCTACCAACCTTACCCTTATGGTCAATAGAACATAAGATAGTGTCTCAATACATAGATAATATTAACTTACACTAAGGTACCCAAAATGGAGGACTCACCAACAACTTGTAATAGCACCTACTAGCCACATGGAGGAGGAGGAGGATCAACTTGAGATCCGATTACTACATGGTGATATCATGTAGGCAAGAGCATGCATTAGTACATTTGAATGTACTAAATATGTGGGATGCAATACCATAAAAAGTAGGCATCATAATCAAGATGCACGATATTAACCAATAGACATAATATGCAATGTTTCATGTACGATCAATGCTTAAGTAAAACATGGTTTAGTAACTCATGCTTATATAGGATATCTTATGTGAAGAAGAGACCAAGCTAGCTATTCAAGAGATAAACCCCTTGGTGGTTTTCTGGTGTAAACCACTCAAATGTTTGATGGTAATCACACCTTAGCAATGGTGATGATGTATAAACCTCTTGCATGGTTGACGAGTGTAAACCCATAACATGGTTACCCGAGCTCTTGTCCATCGGGATCGGGTATGGTCTAATGTAACACATTTTATAGGATTCATCATATACTCTAGTGCAACACATTATATGGGAATAATCATATACATAATCTTATTTCATCATCATAGCATCATTCATATCATATCTCATGCTTTGGACCTTCAACTACTCAAGAAACCACATCCGAACATTTTATCAAACACTTGGGGGTGTGTAATGGGGGTAAAAGATCATGCAATTTAGAGATGAAATCAAGCAAGAAAAGTAGTGATAAAATCATCAATCAACACCTTTCAAAACTCCCAAGACATTCAAATCAAATCCCTCATCAAATCCAACATTAGATTCAAGATTTGAAGCTCAAAACATGCTAAAACAACCATACTTTCATGAACTAAAATCATTGTGAATTAAATCTCTCAATATACAAGTCCCACATTTAAACTCAACTTTAAATTATGCATTATTAAGCTAAAGAGGGTTTAGGAACCATATCTAGACTTGGGTTTCCTTTAAACTTTGAATCCAATCTTGTTCTTGGGTTTCCTTGAAATAAATTAGGTCTGTATGAAGGCCATTGAGAGAATTGAGAGTGTATTTGAGATGATAGAAATGAGTTTTATCCTTTGGGATAGTGTTTAGGTCTTTTAGGAATATTAGGATAGCATTGGAAGTCTAAAAAGGGCATTAGAGTAAATAAACTTTATGACGACACCATAAGTGAATGGATGGAAGAATTGGCAAAGTATCATCTCATAGGACATTTGTTTGATAATATATCATAGGGGTCATATGGAGTGCCCGTGAGGCAAGACTTAGATAGAAAAAATAGAATTGGAACACTTGAGAAAAAGTTAGCATTAACGTCACTTTGATGGTCACTTTCATGGACCGTGTGGGGTTACATGGACTGTTTACTGGTCTGTCTAACCTCACATAGACAAACAATTATAGGCATCCACACACTTAGGTGCCACGAGCCATCCTACTCACGGTTCATCAATAGTGCCCGTGGTACCAACCTTAGCCACATTTTTCCCCAAGCCCAACAAGCTTTTTTTGGTACACCTTGTGGCCATCCCATGGTAAGTGATGGGCTACACAGCCCATTCCACTAGCCATGCCACCTTCCTTGGTGTCACAATCGGCCCTTTCCAACCCTTGCTGCCCCAAATGGCCCATCAAAGGGCACACTAGCCATCAAGCTGCCCATGTTAGTTCACTATATGGGAGGGTCTCACAAAAACGATCATAACGCATTCATCTAAACTCAAAATAAGGTGAAACCAAGTGCATTGTGAAGCTAACTCAAAGAGATTTCATTCAGCAGTACTTGTGTTAATCCGCATAGTCATGGACTACCAGTTCCAAATATGCTAAAAGTTATGCTAGTTTAAAGTTGACCCTTGCATGAAACATCACCCAAAACTTAACTCTTAGGGAAGTCTTGTACTCAGTTAGGTACAAGGACTCTACCAGGAACCTTTTACACCCAAAATCTAACCAAATAAGGCTTGAAACATGCATACATAAGAGAATAGAGTTATAAGGTGTCCCATTTTGATAGAAAGTGGTAAGGTGATAGCGTATGCCTCTAGACAACTTAAGGTACATAAGAAGAATTATCCCACCCATGATATTTAATTGGTGGCCATGGTACTTTCTTTTGAAATTTGGCATCACTACTTTTATAGGGTTCATTTTGCTGTGTTTACCGACTACAAGAATCTCCAATATGTGTTCATCCAAAAAGATCTTAACTTATGACAAAGATGGTAGTTAGAGCTTCTTAAAGAATATGATATGAGTGTGTTATCACCCCAGCAAAACTAATATTATGGTTGATGCTCTAAGTATAGTGTCCATGGGTAGCCTAGCTCATGCTAATGATAGTGGAAAAAAGTGGCTAGGGAGTTTCATCGGTTGGCTAAATTTGGGGGTTAGGTTGGATGAAGTTGATAATGGTGGTGTAGTGGTTGTTGATGGTTCTAACGCTTCTTTGATTGAGGAGGTAAAGGCAAAACAAGATCTTGACCCTACCTTGCTAGAGTTTAAGGCCTTGGTGAGAGATAGTAAAGTAGAGGTTTTCTCCCAAGGGGGAGATGGTGCCCTTAGGTACCAAGGTAGATTATGTGTGCCTAGTGTTGGTGACTTGAGAAAGAAGATTTTAGATTAGGCTCATAATTCATCCTATTTTATTCGCCTCGATTCTACATAGATGTATAGAGATTTGAGGGAAGTTTATTGATGGGGTGATATGAAGAGGGGCATTACCAAGTTCATATCCGGATGTCACAATTGCCAACAAGTTAAAATATCAAAGGCCGGGTGGCCTAGCCCAAGATATAGAGATTCCTACATGGAAGTGGGAGGAAATCAATATGGATTTTGTGGTTGGGTTTCCTAAGACTAGGAAACATTTTGAGTCTATTTGGGTTGTTGTGGATAGAATTACAAAGTCAACTCACTTTTTATTGGTCAAAACTACTTATGGTGCCGAAGATTATGCCAAATTCTACATTCATGAGTTAGTTAGATTATATGGGCTACCTTTGTTTATCATTTTGGATCGTGGTGCTCAATTCACTTCTCACTTTTGGAGCTCTTTCTATCTCACTTTTGGAGCTATTTCCAAAGAGGTCTTGGTACCAATGTTAAGCTTAGCACGACCTTTTATGCTCAAATGATGGTCAAGCCAAGAGGACTATCAAAGCTCGTGAGGATATGCTTAGATCTTGTACTTTGGATTTTAAGGGTAGTTGGGATGAACATATTCTACTCATTGAGTTTTCTTACAAAAATAGATACCACTCAAGCATTGTATGGCTCCTTTTGAGGCTCTTTATGGTAGGTGTTGTAGATCTCAGATTGGGTGGTTTGAAGTGCAGCAAATGGCTTTGCCAGGCACAGAATTGGTCAGGGAAGCCTTGGATAAGGTAAGGTTGATTAGGGAGAGACTGAAAATGGCCAAAAGTAGACAAAAGTCCTACTCCATTATGAGGAGAATAGATCTTGAGTGTAAGGTTGGTTATTGGTTTTACTTGAAAGTCTCACCTATGAAGGGTGTGGTTCGATTTGGAAAGAAGGGGAAATTAATCTCAAGGTTTGTAGGTACTTATAGAGTTTTGAGGAGGATTGGTAAGGTTGCATATGAGTTGAAGTTGCCTATGGAGATGAACATTGTTCATTTGGTATTCTATGTGTCCATGTTAAGAAAGTGTGTGGGTGACCCTAATGCTATAGTGCCTTTGGATGTTATGGGTGTTGTAGAAGATAATTTGACTTATGAGAGGTCCTGGTGCAAATTTTTGATAGACAAGTGAAGAGATTGAAAAACAAAGATGTAGCTTCCGTTAAGGTCCTTTGGAGGAACCAACAAGTTGAAAGTGCCACATGAAAAGTCGAGGCAGATATAAGAAAGCAATATCCATATCTCTTCCACTCTACTCATGCCCAAGGTACTAATATAAGTCCCCCTATATGATTTAAAGTCTTATGTTTCAGCCATTATGTCATTTTTCATGAATTCATGATCATGATAACAAGTTTACGGTGATTTTTTATATTCATGTTGAGATTTTGAAAATGATGTTTAAATACATTTGTTGCATTTGTGTTGAGCTAAAATCTTCGTGATTACTTCTCTTATATGCATTGATTTGACATTCGAGGATGAATGTTCCGAAGGGGGAGATATTGAAAATCCCTAAAAATGCCCCAAAAATGTGCTTTGGAAATGCCCATAATTATAATTTCTATGTATCTCAAAATCTGTACGTGATACCTAAAATTCGATTTCATATTCATGATCAGGGGAAAAATTTTAGTTGGAAATAGGTATAACCCCTATTTTAGAGGACCCATAGTAAAAAATAAACTTCTTAAAAAAATCAATTTCCAATGGACATCCGTGCCCTCACCACGATGTTCCAAGGGTGTTGGACGAACTTCGCGTCTGGTCTGCATCGTGCCCAAGGTGTGGACCAGTGTATTATTGTCCTTGGATTTTCATTTTGGCCCAAGGGTCTTGGGGTCATAGACCCATGCCTACTTATGCATGAAAGCACCTATACTTAGCCATTTTTCAACTCTATATCACTTAATATCCTTTAAAAATCGTCTCCAAGACTGCCAAATATTTCATCCAAATCCAAGTGTCTCAAGGTTAACTTCGGATCTCAAGAACTCCATTGAACCTTCAAGTCTCCTTCGCTTCTACATCAAGGAATCCCCAAATTAAGGTATGTGGGTTTTATCCATTAGGCCATTTTACCCATGGAACCCAATCTTCCTATCTTATGAAAATTGCATGTGTTCAAGTTGTATTATCTATGGGTATCTTTTATTATGGATTACAGGAATGAAATATTTTGGGGTTTTGTGAAATGTTGATTAAATGTGCATGTCTATCTATCTCAAGATTATACTATTAGTTGGTTTTGTCTATTGAGACTATGTATGTTTTGAGCTATGAAACTATGATCTTATGAGATTTGATGATGGATTTTAAGGTATCATACATGAGGGTTTTGTAGTATGTTAGTGGGTTGATTTGCATTGAGTATTCTCACATGACTTCACTCTTGAATTGCATGATTTTGAACAAGCACTACACACCCACCAAGTGTTTGATGAAATGTCAAGTCAAGAATTGTCAAGTTAATTACATATTTTATAAGTCAAGTGACTTCATGATGAATGTGGGCTATCAAGTATGGTATTAATTCACGAAATCATTTGTGATCATGAGAGTATGAAGTTAAGACCTATTCTCAAGATTTTAAAACTTGTAAGCCTTTGTTGTTAATACAAGGGTAATGTTTTGATGATGATCTACTCTCATGTATCAAGTTTGGCTCACCATTAGAGATTAAGTATTTTTAAGAGCTACTCACATGATGATTCTATGTTTATCGCAAGCTATTAAAGTATGATTATTATAAGTATTCCATGGGATTAGACTTAGCACTGATGGATTGAGGGTTTGCTCTCTTTCCTTGAACTATGTGCCAATGTAGGATTATGTTACACCCTCCCTATACTAGTGGATCCATTTAGTGCTCTTTCTCTTGAAATTCTTCTTGAAATAGGATGGGCTCTCATAAGGCGAAGTTTCTCATGAAATCCTTTCTGAAATGGACAGGCTCC